>CM036540.1:3172889-3227889 GCA_020745685.1 Tautogolabrus adspersus
AAGGACACTGCTGCATCTTTGAATGTCTCATTTCACTTTAACAAACTCTCAGACAGCTCAGCTGACGAGTCCAAAGTAATATCCACCTGATGACATCACACATTGACCTTTGTTACCGTTCCTTTGAGCTGTTTGACGTCAGTTCGGGATCCCTAACCACTTCCTGTTTCTGTGCTATATGCTGCATTCAGGTGCTCCTCGGATGGTCCCAGTTTCCGAGTTGTGAAGTCGTTCTTACGACTTCAGTGTGTTCACGGGATTTCAGTTCGGAAAGTTGGTATGTTGTAACAACTACAAAAAAAGCGTGAATGCTACAAAGAAGAAGTGTGAATGTCTCTGTTATGAGTTATATTTTAGCAAAATGTTGATGTGCAATACATGAATTAATCAAAAGTATCTTAACATTAATAAAACTTATTTTGCCCCCCATGTGATGACGATTATGACGTCAAGTTGGCAAGTCGGACACCTAATTTTTTCCCGAGGTTCTGAGTTGTTGTTCTGACTTGAACAGGCGTTCATGAGCATTTTACAACTCGGAAACTCATTTTACTGATGTGCCCGACAGCACATGAATGCACCGTAAGTTCATGTCCTAACCTTTCATCTACCAGAAGGTCCTTACTTTATTTCAAAATCAAAGCATGGTTGAATTCAGACAGCAAGGAAAGTCCTCCCAGCTTAAGAAAGTGCAAACATATTTATTTTTGAATGTGAAATATTGGAATTGATTGGCTGTGCAGAGCAGGTGGTCCTACAACTGAAACAACAGAAGAGAAACTGAAACAGATAATAATACTGAAGTGTTTACAAAAGCAAACAGGATGATGAACCACACATATGATCCACATTGAATAAGATATTTGATGGTTAAGAGGCAGCAGGAGGATTTGACACTGCAAAAACTCACATCTCTCATTTCTAGTCTAAAATATCTCATTCCACGTTATATAAGCCACATTCGCCTTACGAGTCCAGATAAACGTCTTATTACCAGAAATAATAAGCTAAAAAAATAAAACCATAATTGCTCCTATTAAGTGAAAACTGCTGCCTGTCGTGCATCAAGCAAATTCTGCCTGAGTTTCCTTCAATGAGAAACTTAACAAGTTATAATTGTTGATAAAATTGTTAACATGAAACAGCTTTTCCCCATATCGATGTATAATGGGTCATTTGAATGTGTTCCAAGCACTAGCGCACAGACACGCCTTGCCAAGGTTAAAAAGCCAAAAGGTTCTTTTGTCAATCAGACCCTCAGTGGTTATTCACTGACATACTTGGACTTCAGGAGAATTAAAGATTCACAGAGTCATTTCACATTCCATTAAAGAAACAGCACATCAATAATCTAGTTCAGTTACTCTTTCGACCTCGCTTTATTTGGTTCAGAGGACTGCTACTGTTTGTATCCTAACTCTTCCGTTAGCAGGAATTTTCATGGCACAAGTATGTTTATTTTTCTCCAATTAAAGCAGCGAGTGAGATGTGTAATGACTGAAAAAAGTGAGCTTCCTATATGATCAGACATTAAGGAAACATGCTATGTTGAAGTGCTGGCTTCTCTGACAACAATGCAGCAGCCAGTATGTCCTCCTTCTAACTTTAGATTCTGGTCCTGAATGGTCTGGATTTGTTTGGACCAGAGAAGGTAGGCGGTTTTAAGGCGCCCCCACACGGCCGTTTTGGACGCCCCTCGGTTAGCCAGATATGAGAGCAGTTATCAGGTCAAACCAACAGGTGTTGCAGCGATGGAAGCGGGCAAGAGAACTGGTTCAGATTGAAGTGATTGTACCCGACCTAAAAAGCCTCTGCATGTTTCTAATAAGCTCCACGAGCAGAAACGTGCTCAAACTAGGATCAATATTGGAGATGCTTTTGAAAAATGGAGAGAGGTTAGAACACAGAAAGGTTTACAGACCGATGCAGAGCTGGATAAACACTGAAGCTTCAGTGACCACCACATGGCAACTTGCTTGAGCATCCACTCAAGCAGGGGGGGGGGGGGGGCAGCTCTTTTAATGTTTTGAATTTAGACTGCAGTACCCATTTAAAACACTAGGGGTCAGGGTTACATATTGCTGCTTTAAAGTGTCAACTTAAAACATTTAGTAAAATTATCCCCTTGTTTCTTTTTTGCTCTTAAAGTTTTTTGATTTCACCTTTGATATCAATCAATCAGTCTTTATTTGTATAGCGCCAACTCATAACAAGTGTTATCTCGACACACAAAGAAGGTAAAAGTCTGTACTCATTGATATATTTGGTTCTTCCTTTTCCACTTGTGTATTTTATTCAAAACTTTCTCTTTTGTGTTGTTTACTCTTGAATAGCTTGGGGAGGTGTTGACTAACTACCACTTCACCTTTCTAACTGTAAAGTTGATTATTGACACCTTTGGGATTGTATAATCAGACTGACTTCTCTGACATTGAGGTGGCTGAAATGTCAGTTTATTTCCTGAAACCTTTTTTTCTCTTGTTGCTGGTGGCGGTCTAGTCCTCCTGGTATTTTCCCAAAGTACATTGGTATGTCTCAACTCTTTTTCCGAAAACACATTACAAAGAGGTTGACGGTTCTGAATGCAACACTTCGCATATTAACCTCTGATTTGGTTTCTATTCGTGGGTCTTGAGGACGAGTGAACAAGGCTGTTAAAACAACATGAATTTATCTTACACTGGTCACATTCTTGAGTCAGTCCGTCACCTCAGGCTGTGAAAAACTATTCAACAAAGTCTGCATTGGAGAATGTCTGAAGGCTGTGCATCAACGCAGTGACCAGAGTTTAATTTGTTGCTTGGAAACAAAAATAATTAGCAGGACTAATTAAGCATATCGTGAACGGAGGCCAAGACATTCAGTGTAAAAAAAGACTCCATCATTACCACTTCCATTATCATTAAAACTGTGCTGTTATGCACATGAACAATCTCACGACGTCTGATTTCCTCTGTTTCTATTCTGTGTTTGTTTGTGTGTACTCTGTGTCACATCAAACGCAAACTTTGTGACGGACCGTAAACTTTCTCTGCATCTTAATTCTCAATCTGAATATCCACCATACTGAGGATATTTAAAGTTAGATGGAGAATGCATTATTTAATCCAAACCTCGGTGATTCCTTTGATGCCTTTCCTTTCTTATGGCGCAGTTTTTCCCCACAGGAGAGCATCTGGTGTGTTATCTCCCAGTCTTAAATCATGAGGCAGTGTGAAGGGATCAGTGTGGCAGGGGGGCTTAGAGCAGACGACACACTCCAGCACTTTATTATCTTTGTTTGCTCGCTGCTCCATGCCAACCGTCCATTTCAGAGAAGCTCCTCTCGGTTCTGTTGTGCTTCAAATTGTGCTTCTGATCTGCAAAATTTCACATTTAACCAAATTGGTGTTTTGATACCAGACTGTTGTGTTGAGATGAACCCGACAGCAGCTGGTTGGAGGAGATCTGAGGGACTTCTAGGTCACTATTTATGAGATCAAAACATTTACAGACAAATTTATCTACAAATGTACAAAGTGACAGATCAACACAGAATCACCATTTTCTCTGTCTGGAGCAGGGTGACTCAGATAACGTTGTTGCCTAAACTATAAATACGATATTTCCCAATTCCAACCAAGCCGACCTGTTTGGTTCAGTACAGATTGGAACGGTAAAACCCTGAGCTTGTTTGCGTTCCCACGGTTCTTTACTTGTTAGGCAGGGTGTACGCTGGATGTGGTTAGCCACGTAATAGCATGACATCAAAGCAGCACGACACAATGTAGCCTGCTTATGAATTCAACATAGAAGAAGAATGTGCCAAAAGGGCAACAACGGAGGACGTCCAGCAGAGGTTGTCACCTCCGAGGCTGTCCATGGGGTGGTCTTGAAATTACTCTCTTAAAATCCACAGGATATTTTAACATGGCGCGTTTTATGTTGTCCGTAGTGTGTCTAGCTCCACCCTTTAGGGTCAAATGAGTACGCTTGGCATCCTGACAGAAGGGTAGCAAAAACGTACATAGATATTTTGATACCATTTCAAACTTTTGACAATGAAACCGCAATAAATGTGTACCCTATACCACAGCGAAATGAACTAAACCGGCCTTCTGGTAGAAACGGGGCTTACGTTATGTCCTCGTAACAAGTGTATTAAAGCCCCTCATACGAAAAAAAAATCATCATCTGATCATTCTGCATGTTGCAGACTGAATATACAGTACATGAGCAGACATTAACAACATTAGCATACCACTCATACTTCTTTCAAATTCCTTATAAGTGTGATCATTTTTCCTCATTGAAGTCTGAACAATTACATAAAATCACCACTTTAAATCCTAACCTGCGTGTCTTCAGTTATTTGTATTTCATCTGTTTACATTTAGAGCAGAGGCTTTACAAACAAAGTTAGAAACTAACCAATAAAGACCTTCGAACTTGCGTTAAACAGCTTTATTTCTGAAAATAAACCCGCCAGTATGTAGTGTTTCGTAAGTTGTTGAAAAAAAATACACTTAAAGTCCATGAAGGCCTGAAAGGAGTCTGTGGTCTTTGTCCGTCTCACCTGTAGATTTATAAAGACCCTTTTTATTGAGTCAGCTTTTTATCAGCTATAAGTCAGATGATCCATTACAATAATTTAAAATGAACTAGACCTTTACTCAGACAATTATTTTCTAATCAAGGTTCGATTAAATTAGTTTTAAACATTTGACTGATTTGAAAAGGCATCTCTCCCACACCTTTCAGACTGCGAACAGACTGAATAATCGAGTTTGTTCAGAAAGTTCCGAGGAGTTCAGGAGACAACACAGAAGAAAATTCAGACGCCTCTGCTTTACTTTACAGGTCAGCAAATTTCGTCGTAATTAGGTGATAATTAGACAATAATTACCCCCAAATTTTATGACAATTGGGTGAAAATTAGCACTTAACTTATTTGAAATAATGCCCGAATTTAATTGTAAGCAATAATGATTACAGCTTTTGGTAATAAATGACTGAGATCAGCTTTATATGATTAACCACAAAAAGATTAACACTGGAACTCCTATAAAACTAAATGAACTCAGCTGTCATTCTAACTCAGACATTTATTAATGAATCCTAAATCACATCAGCTGCTGTTCACAAAGTCATATTGAAGATATTCTATGATTTTCTTCATGAAATTAATTATTCCAAAGAAGTTACGTGCTAATTTTCACCCAATTGTCATGAAATTCGGGGGTAATTTTAAAGAAATAATAAAAAAGTTTGTCTAATTATCATCTAATTATCACCTAATTACGACGAAATTTGCAGACCTGTAAAGTAAAGTGTTACCGAATATACATTAATAATGGTAAATGGACTTGAGCCTGTATGGCGCTTTTCTAATCCTCTGACTACTCAAAGCGCTTTCACACCGCAGGTCACACCTACACATTCACACACTGATGGCAGAGGCTGCTATGTAGAGAATCCATCAGTATTAACTCATCCATTCATACACATTCACACAACGCCACCAAAGCAGCGGGAGCAACTTAGGGTTAAGTGTCTTGCCCTTGCACATCGACATGTGACTGCAGGAGATGGGGATCGAACCCCCGACCTTCTGATAGAGAGACAACTGACTCTACCACTGAGCCACAAAAGTCCCAAATTAGCATTTTACAGTGTTGTTAGCTCTGTTGTGCACACTAGTGTTTTAGTGAGCAAAATCTTTTTAGAATAAACAAATAGAACATTTAATTCAACAAAAGACCATGTTTATTTTTTTAATCAGTCATGCCCTGATTTACTAACAATAGATTATGACCACTAATAGCTCAAGAAATTGTGCATCTCTTTCTACCCCCAATCTGCTCCTTATTAAGGTCTAATTCACAAAGCATATAAAGCTGATGATGGCAGACACAAACACAGGAAGTGATGGTACTCAGTGCACTTTGCTCTTATTTAGTGTGTGAATGTGGAGAGAAGCTATCTGCAACTTTACTCTGCACAGAGCTGCACTCTTATGTTGACGGGGCTGCACTCTCATGTTGACAGAGCTGCAATCTCATGTTGACAGAGCTGCACTGTCATGTTGACAGAGCTGCACTCTCATGTTGACAGAGCTGCACTCTCATGTTGACAGAGCTGCAATCTCATGTTGACAGCTCATGTTGACAGAGCTGCACTGTCATGTTGACAGAGCTGCACTCTCATGTTGACAGAGCTGCAATCTCATGTTGACAGAGCTGCACTGTCATGTTGACAGAGCTGCACTCTCATGTTGACAGAGCTGCACTCTCATGTTGACAGAGCTGCACTCTCATGTTGACAGAGCTGCACTCTCATGTTGACAGCTCATGTTGACAGAGCTGCACTGTCATGTTGACAGAGCTGCACTCTCATGTTGACAGCTCATGTTGACAGAGCTGCACTGTCATGTTGACAGAGCTGCACTGTCATGTTGACAGAGCTGCACTCTCATGTTGACGGAGCTGCACTCTAACACTGACGGAGCTGCACTCTAACACTTACAGAGCTGCACTCTAACTCTGATGGAGCTGTACTCTCATGTTGACGGAGCTGCACTCTAATGCTGACGGAGCTGCACTTTCATGTTGACGGAGCTGCACTCTAACACTGACGGAGCTGCAATCTCATGCTGATGGAGCTGCACTGTCATGGTGACGGAGCTGCACTCTCATGTTGACAGAGCTGCACACTCATGCCGACGGAGCTGCACTCTAACACTGACAGAGCTTCACTCTCATGCTGACGGAGCTGCACTCTCATGTTGACGGAGCTGCACTCTAACACTGAAGAAGCTGCACTCTAACGCTGGCGGAGCTGAACTCTAACACTGATGGAGGTGCACTCTCATGTTGACGGAGCTGCACTTGCATGTTGACGGAGCTGTATTCTAACACTGACGGAGCTGCACTCTCATGCTGACGGAGATGCACTCTCATGTTGACGGAGCTGCACTCTAACACTGACGGAGCTGCACTGTCATGTTGACAGAGCTGCACTCTCATGTTGACAGCTCATGTTGACAGAGCTGCACTGTCATGTTGACAGAGCTGCACTCTCATGTTGACAGCTCATGTTGACAGAGCTGCACTGTCATGTTGACAGAGCTGCACTGTCATGTTGACAGAGCTGCACTCTCATGTTGACAGAGCTGCACTCTCATGTTGACAGCTCATGTTGACAGAGCTGCACTGTCATGTTGACAGAGCTGCACTGTCATGTTGACAGAGCTGCACTCTCATGTTGACGGAGCTGCACTCTCATGTTGACAGAGCTGCACTGTCATGTTGACAAAGCTGCACTCTCATGTTGACGGAGCTGCGCTCTCATGTTGACGGAGCTGCACTCTAACACTGACAGAGCTGCACTCTAACACTTACAGAGCTGCACTCTAACTCTGATGGAGCTGTACTCTCATGTTGACGGAGCTGCACTCTAATGCTGACGGAGCTGCACTTTCATGTTGACGGAGCTGCACTCTAACACTGACGGAGCTGCAATCTCATGCTGATGGAGCTGCACTGTCATGGTGACGGAGCTGCACTCTCATGTTGACAGAGCTGCACACTCATGTCGACGGAGCTGCACTCTAACACTGACAGAGCTTCACTCTCATGCTGACGGAGCTGCACTCTCATGTTGACGGAGCTGCACTCTCATGTTGACGGAGCTGCACTCTAACATTGAAGAAGCTGCACTCTAACGCTGGCGGAGCTGAACTCTAACACTGACGGAGCTGCACTCTCATGTTGACGGAGCTGCACTTGCATGTTGACGGAGCTGTATTCTAACACTGACGGAGCTGCACTCTCATGCTGACGGAGATGCGCTCTCATGTTGACAGATCTGCACTGTCATGTTGACGGAGCTGCACTCTAACACTGACGGAGCTGCACTGTCATGTTGACAGAGCTTCACTCTCATGTTGACAGAGCTGCACTCTCATGTTGACAGAGCTGCACTCTCATGTTGACAGCTCATGTTGACAGAGCTGCACTGTCATGTTGACAGAGCTGCACTGTCATGTTGACAGAGCTGCACTCTCATGTTGACGGAGCTGCACTCTAACACTTACAGAGCTGCACTCTAACTCTGATGGAGCTGTACTCGCATGTTGACGGAGCTGCACTCTAATGCTGACGGAGCTGCACTTTCATGTTAACGGAGCTGCACTCTAACGCTGACGGAGCTGCAATCTCATGCTGATGGAGTTGCACTGTCATGGTGACGGAGCTGCACTCTCATGTTGAAAGAGCTGCACTGTCATGTTGACAGAGCTGCACTCTCATGTTGACGGAGCTGCACTCTAACACTGACGGAGCTGCACTCTAACACTTACAGAGCTGCACTCTAACTCTGATGGAGCTGTACTCGCATGTTGACGGAGCTGCACTCTAATGCTGACGGAGCTGCACTTTCATGTTAACGGAGCTGCACTCTAACACTGACGGAGCTGCAATCTCATGCTGATGGAGCTGCACTGTCATGGTGACGGAGCTGCACTCTCATGTTGACAGAGCTGCACACTCATGTCGACGGAGCTGCACTCTAACACTGACAGAGCTTCACTCTCATGCTGACGGAGCTGCACTCTCATGTTGACGGAGCTGCACTCTAACACTGAAGAAGCTGCACTCTAACGCTGGCGGAGCTGAACTCTAACACTGACGGAGATGCACTCTCATGTTGACAGATCTGCACTGTCATGTTGACGGAGCTGCACTTGCATGTTGACGGAGCTGTATTCTAACACTGACGGACCTGCACTCTCATGCTGACGGAGCTGCACTCTCATGTTGACGGAGCTGCACTCTAACACTGAAGAAGCTGCACTCTAACGCTGGCGGAGCTGAACTCTAACACTGACGGAGATGCACTCTCATGTTGACAGATCTGCACTGTCATGTTGACGGAGCTGCACTCTAACACTGACGGAGCTGCACTGTCATGTTGACAGAGCTTCACTCTAACACTTACAGAGCTGCACTCTAACACTGACGGCGCTGTACTCGCATGTTGACGGAGCTGCACTCTAATGCTGACGGAGCTGCACTTTCATGTTAACGGAGCTGCACTCTAACACTGACGGAGCTGCAATCTCATGCTGATGGAGCTGCACTGTCATGGTGACGGAGCTGCACTCTCATGTTGACAGAGCTGCACACTCATGTCGACGGAGCTGCACTCTAACACTGACAGAGCTTCACTCTCATGCTGACGGAGCTGCACTCTCATGTTGACGGAGCTGCACTCTAACACTGAAGAAGCTGCACTCTAACGCTGGCGGAGCTGAACTCTAACACTGACGGAGATGCACTCTCATGTTGACAGAGCTGCACACTCATGTCGACGGAGCTGCACTCTAACACTGACAGAGCTTCACTCTCATGCTGACGGAGCTGCACTCTCATGTTGACGGAGCTGCACTCTAACACTGAAGAAGCTGCACTCTAACGCTGGCGGAGCTGAACTCTAACACTGACGGAGATGCACTCTCATGTTGACAGATCTGCACTGTCATGTTGACGGAGCTGTATTCTAACACTGACGGAGCTGCACTGTCATGTTGACAGAGCTTCACTCTAACACTGACGGAGCTGCACTTAAATGCTTAGGGAGCTGCACTCTCACGTTGACGGAGCTGCACTCTAACACTGACGGAGCTGCACTGTCATGTTGACAGAGCTGCACTGTCATGTTGACAGAGCTGCACTGTCATGTTGACAGAGCTGCACTCTCATGTTGACGGAGCTGCACTCTAACACTGACGGAGCTGCACTCTAACACTTACAGAGCTGCACTCTAACTCTGATGGAGCTGTACTCTCATGTTGACGGAGCTGCACTCTAATGCTGATGGAGCTTCACTTTCATGTTGACGGAGCTGCACTCTAACACTGACGGAGCTGCACTCTAACACTGACGGAGCTGCAATCTCATGCTGATGGAGCTGCACTCTAACACTGACGGAGCTGCACTCTAACACTGACGGAGCTGCACTCTAACACTGACGGAGCTGCAATCTCATGCTGATGGAGCTGCACTCTAACACTGACGGAGCTGCACTCTAACGCTGATGGAGCTGCAATCTCATGTTGACGGAGCTGCACTCTCATGTTGACGGAGCTGCACTCTAACACTGACGGAGCTGCACTCTCATGCTGACGGAGCTACACTCTAACACTGACGGAGCTGCACTCTCATGCTGACGGAGCTGCACTCTCATGATGACGGAGCTGCACTCTCATGCTTACGGAGCTGCACTCTCATGTTGACGGAGCTGCACTCTCATGTTGACGGAGCTGCACTCTAACACTGACGGAGCTGCACTCTAACACTGATGGAGCTGCACTCTCATGTTGACGGAGCTGCACTCTAACACTGACCGAGCTGCACTCTACCGCTGGCGGAGCTGCACTCTAACATTGACGGAGCTGCACTCTCATGCTGGCGGAGCTGCACTCTCATGATGACGGAGCTGCACTCTAACACTGATGGAGCTGCACTCTAACACTGACGGAGCTGCACTCTCATGTTGACGGAGCTGCACTCTCATGCTTACGGAGCTGTACCCTCATGTAAACGGAGCTGCACTGTCATGTTGACGGAGCTGCACTCTCATGCTTACGGAGCTGCACTGTCATGTTGTCGGAGCTGCACTCTCATGTAAACGGAGCTGCACTCTCATGTAAACGGAGCTGCACTGTCATGTTGACGGAGGTGCACGCTCACGCTGACGGAGCTCAGTTCTGTCCACATAAAGATGATGAACTCGGAGAGGAGGGGACATTTTTTTAAGTTAATTTTTAGGACAGACTCTAAAAACCTGACGAATGTTAACTGTAGGACAGACTCTAAAAACCTGACGAATGTTAACTGTAGGACAGACTCTAAAAACCTGACGAATGTTAACTGTAGGACAGACTCTAAAAACCTGACGAATGTTAACTGTAGGACAGACTCTAAAAACCTGACGAATGTTAACTGTCTAAAACAAAGATTCCTCCATGAATGGAGCAAGAAAGGTCAACTCATAGACAAAGAACAACACTTAAATCATCGTCATGGTAACGGTTCCAATCTGTCTCCACCAATGTGGCTAAAGTGTGGAGCCGCTGATGGCCCCGGAGAGATTTAAGCCCTGGTTATATTCTACATTCATTTATTTTGAAGGTCATACAGAGGTGTTATTGTTTTCCTGATCACTGGGAAGCATTACACCTCTCATAAATACTGTGGCGCAGTTACCACCAACTCTCAGCAGACATGGCTGTCAGCGCCAGTGTTTTTGAATGACATTTTTACCCAATCACTGCATAACTGATCATTTATATAAAAAACAGCACCAGTGCAAAGAAATGATGCTCTACAGCACAGTTAGGGGAGGGGTGGTTCATCTTGTTAAAGCCGCACAATCCTTTTGTGAATCAGGCCCTGAGTTTCTTTTTTATGAGCACATTTTTGAATAACTTTCAACAAAACGAGAAATCTACAAACATTCACTGATAACATTAGAGGGTCACATTGGCTTACGAAAGTTAATGTTCATATTGGATGAAATGAATCTCTCCTTTGAGATATCCTTTAATGTATTTGACCTCCTGGTTTCGTCAGAAGAGATCATCAATGTGTGGAGCATGACTGTCTTAATCAAGCTTCATGGCTATCTATCTTCTCTTTTCATCAATCTAATCTTACAGTTAGAACAACAAACCAACTGAAATTCAGATTGAGGTGAGGTTTTCCTGTAATGTCACTTTTACAACAACCAATGGAATAAAAGAGATAAAAGGGAAATAAAGAAAGGAAGAGAGGAAGGTGACAGAAAATAAAATATAAAGGTAGAAGAAGGGGAGAAGATTATGTGAAAAAATCTAGGACAAACAAACGGATGAGATAAGTTACGAAAACAAGACTGATCGGGGAAGGCATGAAGAAGCCATAAAAAGATGAGCACAGTGTTATATATACGTGGATGTAGTGGGCAGTGAGTGTGTAAAGGGCTGTGGGTCAAACAGAGTGGAAGATGGGATGAGTAAATGATGAGATGGAGAGAAGAGGAAGCGGGTCCTTAGCTAAGTCAGCTGGCGTGTACTGTAAATCCCTCCGACCTGTAAATAATTCATACACACTTCTCCCCGTGCTGATGATCACTTTTATTTTATCACTCACGTCCACTACACATCGTCTGCTTGACTCCTGAACTTAGAGCAGCATCAAACACACACACACACACTCCGTCCTCTCTCTCTCTCTCTCTCTCTCTCTCTCTATTAGCTCTTACTTTACTGCTGATGCTTTATTGATCTATATTTCACTGCTTTTCTTTTGTGCATATCTCTTTGAATCTTTTATAAATAAGCATGACTGGACATGACGAACAAGGGTTTGAACAAATCAAAACAGGGAATTGATCAAGACAGAGATACAGCACTGTGTTGTACCAGCAGTGGCTGGCTACACACAAGAGGATTTTTAGGCCCAATTTTGGGCCCGGCATTCTGTTTCAGCCGTGGAACTCCAGTCGGTCTGTCTCTTCTGTACAGTATCTAACAAGTCAAATGTCAGCTGAAATCTGTCTTATCACAATGCTCTGAACCAAAAATAAACAGATTAGCTGACATTTAATTAAAATAAATGGGTCCTAAGGATGCAGGGCTTCATGGGGATGCATGTTTAAGCGCAGGTACCTCGCAGGGGGGGAGGTTCCTGGTTCTACAGGAGCCTCTCTGTGTGGAGTTTGCATGTTCCTCACGTGCATGTTTGGGTTCTCTCTGAGTACCCAGGCTTCCTCCCACAGTCCAAAGACATGCTTGTTAGGTTAACTGGTGACTCTAAATTGGCCGTAGGTGTGAATGTGAGTGTGGCTGGTTGTGTGTTGTTCTATATGTCATCCCTGTGATTGACTGGTGACCAGTCCAGGGTGTACCCCGCCTCTCGCCCAATGACAGCTGGTGTCGGTTCCAGCTGCGAACGGTAAAAGCGGTATAGATAATGGATGGGTGGATGCAGAAATGACAACATCTTGATGCAGATTTGTAAAAAGTTGTTATGACCGTACACAAAAGAGAAGTTAACAACCTTTAATTTACATGTCTTACATAATCTGTGGACGAGCTTTGCAACATAATGCCAAGTTAGTTTCCCTCTCAAGTAAAATCAAAGATGGGCAGATACGTGAATGTAAGAATAAATAAGTGTCTTTGCTTCCTGTTTTTATGTTACTGTTCTTTTGTGAAAAGCGTTCTCTGCATTCTGGTGTCCGAACACACCTTGAGGCCTCTCTGCGTCTGCCGCTGTGTTCTCAGAGGAAAAACATCAGGTCACTCTTTTGACTTAATGGTAATTGTGTTTGGTGGCTGTTGTTTGTGGAGTTGGGAGGAAGAACAAGTTCCAAAAGTGATCCGAGCAGACACCAAACAAACAAACTGTCCAACACAAATGTTCCTTTTTCCCCTGAATGACCCATCTACAAAATGAAGTAGAAGATGAGGAGGCGGTAAAGAGCAAGTGAAAGTAAAGTGTTTGAGGAGGAGGAGGAGGAGGAGGTGGGGGGTGCATGAAGTTGAGACGGAGCCAATGAATGAGTGTTGTGCTGAGAGAGAGAGGAATGATTTGAGGCCTGCAGGTGTTTTCATATCCTAAAAGAGATCGATATTTGCGTTCATTCTGACGCTGACTGTACTGCGCCGCTCCAAATAAATAACCATAATCACAAAACGCCCCGAGATTGACTCTCAATAGAATTATCATTCTTTTCTCTTTGGCAGATTTGGATATTGCTCCTTCAGGGTTCTCAAATGACTTTGTTGTTGAGTGTGTTGAGGGTGTGTGCGTGCACGCCGCTTGTTGAGCGTGTTGAGGGCATTCAAATTTCACTGAGTCAATGAACTATGGGCTCATATGAAGTGTGTGTGGGCAATCTTGTGACAGTGTATAGATCCGTGTGAGTGTGTGTGCGTCTGATTGTGGGTGTGTGTAGCCATGGGCTGTGAACAACAACAGGCCGCAGTAATTGAATCTTCATCTGAGCCCTTAAGTCTAACCATTAGACAACGATAACACACACACACACCGACACAGACACACACGCTGCTCGTTCAGTCTCATTACAGTAGAGAGGAGCAGAGCAGTAGCTGAAGTGCACAGCGGTAGGTTTTGTCTTCCATCATTAAGAGCTGATGGCCCACTGTGTTTGAGCCCTAAGAGACACAAAGAAAGAAAATTGAGGAAGAGAAGAAAGTGAGGAAAAGTTGCTCGGTTATGTTTTAACCTGCGATTAATATGTAATCTGTGTAAGGGAACATCTCTTAGGGATAAGAAAAGGCCATTAATGCACGCTCCGAACGCACACAGCACGTACTGTGATGGAATCTGCCAGAGTCAGTCAGGTGGAAATGCAATTCTCTCAGTGTGTCTCCTCGTCCCGGGCAGAGGTGGCGTCACTGCAGGTGGAATCTGCCTCATCGCTGCTCAAACGCCTCATCATCATCACCATCATCAGGCGCTGGAAGAACGCCTGCGCCACAGGTGGAGGTGTGATTGCCAATAACAACTACAGCAGCGGTGTTGATGTCGAGTAGTGGAGCGCAGCGCCGAGAGACCCTGGCCCTGTCCTCGCCGCTGAGTAGTGTGCTGCTGACTAATAATTCTTGGTCAGAGCTGTCTCCTCTCCTGGCTGTAGTCACCACTACTTTAACTGTTGTCTTAATGGAGCTGTACACCCCCATCAGCTCCACTCACCCTCCTCCGCCTCCCCCAACCATCTCTCCCTAATTCTAATTCAGCCCCGCTCTGCAAAAAGCAATGAAATGGAATTGACAGATACCCACAGACTGCATTACAGTTCATAATAGGATATCAATAATTATAAATAAACAAGACTAAAGTGCATGCAGCGTCCCCTAGAGGATGAAATCTGCATCACACCCTGTAGAATAAAAGTTTTGCATAGAGGAAGAAGAATGTTGTGCTTTCTTAAAAGACAAAACAACAACAAACACAAAGTCAATGCAGATTGAAAGTATCGTGATGATTTGTCTTTTATGTCAACATGGTCGTCTGCCGCTGAAGTTACTTAACATTTTCAAAGCAATATCGACATTTGATCTGGACAAAGATTCCTAAAGATTTGTCTCGCTGTAGCTTACGGCTGGATGATATATGGTTTTAACATCGCAATTGCGAAGTGCGCATATGCATTAGTCATATTGCAAGACCAAAACTGCTAGTTGTCTCATTTCCATGACTACTCTAAAAAAAGATTTGTCTGATGTCCCCATCAGCAGTCAGAGAACTGACCACTGTGCATGCAGTCTGTGTGAACCCTGCATGTAATAATGTTCAGGCTACAGGGGGCGCTGCTGTTGTCAGATACACCGGGATGACGCTCACACGGTGAAGTGTTGTGTGAGTCACAGGCGGCTCAACACGCTGATCTTAGTCACATTTACAGAGCTGCTCATGTAGATTAAACACATCATTGAACAACGTTAGAAATGGTTAATGACTTTTTGAGCAGCAAAAGTTTGTCAGGTCTGAAGGTATATTCAATCGTTTCAAATGCGAAGGAGACACGAGACAATGGATTTTGTCTAACCTATAGTAACAGTAACCAAGGAGGGCGGGGCTTGACTTGGTCAAATGTTGTTCATACAAAGTAACTGGAATTATAGGATGTAATTACCATTTTTTCATTAAGAGGAATGCATTATATACCACACAGAGAAACTATCCTGCATGTGAGTTTGTATCATTCAGGCCTTCTTTAGCCCCTTTCACACATGACTTCTATTTTCTGGATAATTTCAGCTCATTCTGATACTAACATTATCCAGACTTGCCCTTCACACAGGCACCTCTTAGCAGGTGTTTAACAAAATGATGTGATGGTTAGGTTTAACCAGAGGTGTAGTGCAGGGTAAACGCAGGTAGTATACCCACTCCAATCAGAATGACCCTCCTCTGTCTCTTTGCTTAATTTTATAGTTTGACCCATGTCCCATCTGTTATCATTAAGGAGGCGGGTTTAAGACCTATACTGCAGACAGTCAGCAGGGGGAGCTCTACATATTCTGGCTTCACTCTCAGGGGGCTTTTAAGGGACGGCTGTTGCTCAGTTGGTAGAGGCAACTCAATGACGATCCCCAGCTCCTGCAGCAGCATGTCCGATGTATCCTTGGGCAAGACACTTAACCCCGAATTGCTCCTGCTGCTTTGTTGACGGTGTATGAATGTGTATGAATGGGAGTAATCAGAAGACTAGAAAAGCACTCTACAAGCTCAAGTCCATTTACCATTTACTGTCCATATTAATATACAGTACGGACAGCGTGGATGTGAGGATCTGCCTTTGGGATCAGACTCATGTCTCCTGGGGGTTTCACCGTTTGCATCATTGTAGGTAAAAAAAATAAATCTCCAATTGACGCCAATTATACAGAAGTTTGAATTTTGTTTATTTTGTACGTCTAAATTATCTCTGGGGTGGAAAATCACAGATCTTCAAATCTTCTCAGTCTATCCACTCTCTCTCTCTCTCTCTCTCTCTCTCTCTCTCTCTCTCTCTCGCTCTTTGATGACTTTTATTGTTGTTTTAATGGCATTGTGGAGTCTGCAGTGCAGCTAGACTGGACTGGATGGATTAAAGTTGAAAACAGGTAATGAGTTTCTGGCTGGACGAGCCAACGCTCACAAATTAACAATATCACCAGGAAGGTGCTTGTCTCCCTCTCAGAGCTGCGCTGTTAATTTGAAAATGTTCCTGTCCGTTCTGTCTGAATCACCAAACTGATCTGCAGCAGCGAGGAGTCGACCTCTAATCGAGACTCTGACAGAATCTATATCTAAAACAGGAGAAACAACAAAAAACTGTAAAAAGGTGTTACGAGGATGTTCTTACTTTTTGTGAAAAAAACCGTCGGGCTGATTCATCGCTCTGTGTTCAGCCTTCAAACGTCAGATGAAGAGAATAACATCTCTGAACAGTTCTGGAGAAAAGAAAACAGAAGAAAGCAGCTCAGGAGGTGCTTCAGAAGTTCTGACTTCATCTCATATCCAAACAGGAGAAGCTTTTCATGCACCATTATCACAACCACATGATGAACAACGTTTATCAGATCATATCTAGTGTCAGCGTCTGCAGGTGAAGGAAGTAAGTAAACTTGATTTATATCACACTTTTCACTGACAAAGGTCACAGAGTGCTTCGCATCAACACATTCAAACATACTGAAATAAAAACAGAACAAAGGGGAGCCTCACGGAGCGATACAATCATACTGTGAACAGGAACAATAATAGTCATAGTAAAACATGGATCAATCACAGAAGGTAGACTGGGCGGACATGATGACCCATAGGCTTGTCTTAATATTTATGTTTTTTTACTGACTTTTGGAGGACTCAACAGAGTCCTTTCAGGGCACTGTTCACTAGGGCTGGGAATCTTTGGGTGTCCCACGATTCAATGCCATTTCGATTATTGGGCTCACAATAAGATTAAGAATCAATTTTCGATTAAAAACGATTCTTCATTCATTATACAAAGTCTAATTTTGAATTAGTACATACTTCAGGAGCTCCTCCAGTCATCTGTGATACTGGCTGAATTTATGAGCACGTTCAGCACGTCAGCACCTTCAGCACCTCTTCACGTCAGCACCTTCAGCACGTTCTGCACGTCAGCACCTTCAGCACCTTCAGCACGTTCTGCACGTCAGCACCTTCAGCACGTTCAGCATCTTCAGTACGTTCAGCACCTTCAGCATGTTCAGCACCTTCAGCACGCCTGCACATCAGCACCTTCAGCACCGTCAGCACCGTCAGCACATTCTGCACGTCAGCACGTTCAGCACGTCACCACCTTCAGCACGTTCAGTACCTTCAGCACCTTCAGCATGTTCAGCACCTTCAGCACCCTCAGCACGTTCAGCACGTTGAGCATGTCAGCACCTTCAGCACGTTCTTTTTTTTTTTTTTTTTTTTTTTTTTTTTTCTATTTGTCTGCATTTTTTCTCATCGTTTAACACCACAAAGGGGGGTGTCAACTTTTTATGAGATTGAGGCATATTTTAGTCTTGCAGCCAAATATTTTCATATTTAGTGCGTGTGCGTGACCATCACCGGCCCTCTCTGGAAGCTAAGTTGACATTCTTTATTAGATTTCCCTATTATGTGCCAGGGAGGGCAGTGCTGCACCGCAGTGATCTGAGGGGGAAACAAAGGCTGGACAGGACGAGACAAGGCGAACAGGGGAGGGAATAGGGAGGCAGTGCTATCAGAATCGAAGAGTGCTGTGTTATTTCTAACCACCAGCTCCACATCTAAAAAGAAACAAGACAAGACAAAAAACAGAGAATCAGACCCAAAAAAGAAGTTGTGTCAGACGCCATTATTGTGGATGCCCTGAAAGTATAGAGTAGGCCGCCCGAGGATACAGGTGAGAAGAGGGCATGTGTTTAGTGTAGGGTCTCTGGGGAGAGACTCATTCTGGAGGGTCCCAACTTTTCTCGGCAATGGGACTCAACAGGAGCTAGTAAGCCCTGATCAACATGCAAGTGTGATGAACTCCAAAGCCTAGAGCAGCCATCACAGCACAGCAGGGCCAGGCGGGCAGAGCGCGCACCCCCCCGCGGATCACAGGAGCACCCAGGAGGTATCCCCAGAGAACCACCAGAGCAACCGAGAGCCACGCGGGCCCGGGGAACAAGAGGGGGCAGCGACCGCCACACCCAGCGCGCCAAGACAGGCCCAGGCGGCATGGGGCACGAGGGCAAACCCATCACCCAACACCCATCCCCCCCACCCCAGCACCCCCCAGTACCCCAGCACCCCCCACCCGCCCACACCACGCCCAATCCCCCACCCCCGAGAAGGCAGGAGGCCCCACGCAGGCCAGGAGGCCAGATGCAGGAGCCGAGCGCCCCCCCGCAGGGAGGGCAACCAGCCCAGCGCCAAACAGGCTGCCACCGGGTGTCGGCATGAGGAAATCGAAGTCAGGACCCAAAGCAAGCCCAGAGGGCAAATGTGGACGGGGCAGCAGGTGCTGGCGCCGCAAGAGGGGAGGCGCCCCGCATACCTCCCGTACCACCCCCCAGGGGGAGCGCGGCGTGCCCAGGGCCCCCGCACCCCAAGATGCGCCCCGACCCCCAACCAGAACCAAGCCACCACACACAGCCAGCCCGCGCCACAGCCACAGCACGTTCTGAATGTCAGCACCTTCAGCACGTTCTGCACGTCAGCACCTTCAGCACGTTCTGCACGTCAGCACCTTCAGCACGCTCTGCATGTTCAGCCCGTCAGCACCTTCAGTATGTTCTGCACGTCAGCACCTTCTGCACCTTCAGCACGTTCTGCACGTCAGCACCTTCAGCACGTTCAGCACCTTCAGCATGTTCTGCACGTCAGCACCTTCAGCACCTTCAGCACGTTCTGCACGTCAGCACCTTCAGCACGTTCAGGACCTTCAGCATGTTCTGCACGTCAGCACCTTCAGCACCTTCGGCACGTCAGCACCTTCAGCACGTTCAGCACCTTCAGCACGTCTGCACATCAGCACCTTCAGCATGGTCAGCACGTTCAGCAACTTCAGCACGTCTGCAACTCAGCACCTTCAGCACGGTCAGCACCTTCAGCACCTTCATCACGTTCTGCACGTCAGCACCTTCAGTACATTCTGCACGTCAGCACATTCAGCACGTCAGCACATCAGCACCTTCAGCATGTTCAGCACCTTCAGCATGTTCAGCACGTTCTGCACGTCAGCACCTTCAGCACGTTCTGCACGTCAGAACGTCAGCACCTTCAGTACGTTCTGCACGTCAGCACCTTCAGCACGTTCTGCACGTCAGTACCTTCAGCACGTTCTGCATGTCAGCATCTTCAGCCCGTGCTGCAAGTCAGCACCTTCAGCACGTTCATCACCTTCAGCACCTTCAGCATGTTCAGCACCTTCAGCACGTTCAGCACCTTCAGCACGTTCAGCACGTCAACACCTTCAGCACGTTCAGCACCTTGAGCATGTTCAGCACCTTCAGCATGTTCTGCATGTCAGCATCTTCAGCCCGTGCTGCAAGTCAGCATCTTCAGCATGTCATCACCTTCAGCACCTTCAGCACGTTCAGCACCTTCAGCACGTTCTGCATCTTCAGCATGTTCAGCACCTTCAGCACGTTCTGCATGTCAGCATCTTCAGCCCGTGCTGCAAGTCAGCACCTTCAGCACATTCAGCATGTTCATCACCTTCAGCATGTTCAGCACGTTCAGCACCTTCAGCACCTTCAGCACGTTCAGCACCTTCAGGACGTTCAGCACCTTCAACACGTTCATCACCTTCAGCACCTTCAGCACGTCTGCACATCAGCACCTTCAGCACGTTCTGCACGTCAGCACGTTCAGCACCTTCAGCACGTTCTGCACGTCAGCACGTTCAGCACGTCAGCACCTTCAGCACGTTCTGCATGTCAGCACGTTCAGCATGTCAGCACCTTCAGCACGTTCTGCACGTCAGCACATTCAGCACCTTCAGCACGTTCAGCACCTTCAGCACGTTCAGCACGTCAGCACCTTCAGCATGTGCTGCAAATCAGCACCTTCAGCACGTTCATCACCTTCAGCACGTTCTGCACGTCAGCACGTTCAGCATGTCAGCACCTTCAGCACGTTCAGCACCTTCAGCACGTTCAGCACCTTCAGCACCTTCAGCATGTTCAGCACCTTCAGCACCCTCAGCACGTTCAGCACGTTGAGCATGTCAGCACCTTCAGCACGTTCTGAATGTCAGCACCTTCAGCACGTTCTGCACGTCAACACCTTCAGCACGTTCTGCACGTCAGCACCTTCAGCACGTTCTGCATGTTCAGCCCGTCAGCACCTTCAGTATGTTCTGCACGTCAGCACCTTCAGCACCTTCAGCACGTTCTGCACGTCAGCACCTTCAGCACGTTCAGCACCTTCAGCATGTTCTGCACGTCAGCACCTTCAGCACCTTCGGCACGTCAGCACCTTCAGCACGTTCAGCACCTTCAGCACGTTCAGCACGTTCGGCACGTCAGCACCTTCAGTACGTTCAGCATGTCAGCACGTCAGCACCTTCAGTACGTTCAGCATGTCAGCACCTTCAGCACGTTCAGCACGTCAGCACCTTCAGTACGTTCAGCATGTCAGCACGTCAGCACCTTCAGCACGTTCTGCACATCAGCACCTTCAGCACGTTCTGCACGTCAGCACCTTCAGCACGTCAGCACCTTCAGCACGTCAGCACCTTCAGCACGTTCTGCACGTCAGCACCTTCAGCATGTTCTGCACGTCAGCACCTTCAGCACGTTCTGCACGTCAGCACCTTCAGCACGTTCTGCACGTTCTGCACGTCAGCACCTTCAGCACCTTCAGCACGTTCTGCACGTCAGCACCTTCAGCACGTTCTGCACGTCAGCACCTTCAGCATGTTCTGCACGTCAGCACCTTCAACACGTTCAGCACGTTCAGCATGTCAGCACCTTCAGCACGTTCTGCACGTCAGCACATTCAGCACCTTCAGCACGTTCAGCACCTTCAGCACGTTCAGCACGTCAGCACCTTCAGCACGTGCTGCAAATCAGCACCTTCAGCACGTTCATCACCTTCAGCACGTTCTGCACGTCAGCACGTTCAGCACCGTCAGCACCGTCAGCACATTCTGCACGTCAGCACGTTCAGCACGTCACCACCTTCAGCACGTTCAGTACCTTCAGCACCTTCAGCATGTTCAGCACCTTCAGCACCCTCAGCACGTTCAGCACGTTGAGCATGTCAGCACCTTCAGCACGTTCTGAATGTCAGCACCTTCAGCACGTTCTGCACGTCAGCACCTTCAGCACGTTCTGCACGTCAGCACCTTCAGCACGTTCTGCATGTTCAGCCCGTCAGCACCTTCAGTATGTTCTGCACGTCAGCACCTTCTGCACCTTCAGCACGTTCTGCACGTCAGCACCTTCAGCACGTTCAGCACCTTCAGCATGTTCTGCACGTCAGCACCTTCAGCACCTTCAGCACGTTCTGCACGTCAGCACCTTCAGCACGTTCAGCACCTTCAGCATGTTCTGCACGTCAGCACCTTCAGCACCTTCGGCACGTCAGCACCTTCAGCACGTTCAGCACCTTCAGCATGTTCAGCACGTCAGCACGTTCAGCACGTTCGGCACGTCAGCACCTTCAGTACGTTCAGCATGTCAGCACGTCAGCACCTTCAGTACGTTCAGCATGTCAGCACCTTCAGCACGTTCAGCACGTTCAGCACGTCAGCACCTTCAGCATGTCAGCACGTCAGCACCTTCAGCACGTTCTGCACATCAGCACCTTCAGCACGTTCTGCACGTCAGCACCTTCAGCACCTTCAGCATGTTCTGCACGTCAGCACCTTCAGCACGTTCTGCACGTCAGCACCTTCAGCACGTTCTGCACGTTCTGCACGTCAGCACCTTCAGCACGTTCTGCACGTCAGCACCTTCAGCACGTTCTGCACGTCAGCACCTTCAGCATGTTCTGCACGTCAGCACCTTCAACACGTTCAGCACGTTCAGCATGTCAGCACCTTCAGCACGTTCTGCACGTCAGCACATTCAGCACCTTCAGCACGTTCAGCACCTTCAGCACGTTCAGCACGTCAGCACCTTCAGCACGTGCTGCAAATCAGCACCTTCAGCACGTTCATCACCTTCAGCACGTTCTGCACGTCAGCACATTCTGCACGTCAGCACGTTCAGCACCTTCAGCACGTTCAGCACGTCACCACCTTCAGCACGTTCAGCACCTTCAGCACGTTCTGCACGTCAGCACCTTCAGCACGTTCTGCACGTTCAGCCCATCAGCACCTTCAGTATGTTCTGCACGTCAGCACCTTCTGCACCTTCAACACCTTCAGCACGTTCAGCACGTCAGCACCTTCAGCACGTTAAGCACGTTTAGGCACAACACTGTCTGCATCCAGAGGCCCACATTCTCAAAATCTTTCCATAACCAAAAGTGAGAAAATGTTTCTCCTATAAGACAGAGTGATGAACATAAACGTGAGAGTCAGCTGAAAATCAGGGTAAAAACAAAAGTAATGACTTATTTTCTGCATGACTGGCAGCTAATAATGACACTTACACAGAAATGTGTTTCTGTGAGAAAAGTCTTAATATATCTGTAATGTGATCTTGCTGCACCAACAGCCTGCAGACACAGCACACGGGGCCTGGTATAAAGGTTGTGTTTGCATGAGAGGTCCATATGTGTTTTCCTCAGAGATCTGCCCATCACTCGCTCCTTCTCCTCCTCCTCCCTCCCCTTCATTTCTTTTTTCAGGCCATATGTCTCTATACTTGATGTGTGAATGTGTGTGTGCCTCCTCATGTGTGTGTGTGTGTGTGTGTCCATATTCAGGAGAGGTCTTAATCAGATTGTGTAGCTGAGTGAAATATGAAGAGCTGGCTGATTTCATTAAGGCGGTAAAGTGATGGAGCTCATCACAGCTCACCGACACCTCGGATTTCTCTTTATTTATCCTCAACATTAATCCCACAAAAACAATCCACCTAAGAGCCCTCTATCTCTCTCTCACTCTCTCTCTCACCCTCCTCCTCTCTGTATTTCATTTTACTTCATGTGGAACGCTGAGACGCCCGGTTTATGTCTCAGCGCGCTTTGTTCCAGTGTGTGTGTGTGCAATCAAACAGAGCGGGACAGAGAGGGAAGTGAAATAGAGAGCAGATAATGTATATAACCGGTTTATTTACTTGCTTTCACTTGCATCATTTCCGTCTCAAAATCAAACTCTGCACACTTGGAGGCATGGTGGAGTCTGACGTGACAAAAAAAACCCAAAGAGGCAGACATGGAGCGATGAAGCAGAGCAGCAGGGTGGAGGATCGGCTAAAGGACAACAGACAGACAGACAGACAGACAGACAGACAGACAGCAGTGTCCGGGGAGATAGCACCAACAAAAGACAAAGACAAAAGCTTCTGTTTCCAACAACAGAGTTTACAGTGTTTTTGTATGGACACATAAACGTCTTCATGAGCACAGCTTAGCGTGCCGAGCCACAGGCCTTTATTCACATGCAAACACGGCTTTTGTTCAACACAAAGTGCAGACGAGTGCTGATGTTAAGCAGCAACCCAACTGGAAATCTGATTCTCTTGTAATTGAATTTTCTAAAAGTTTATTGAAAACTTGAAATTTAGAGTGTTTGAGCGCTTTAGATTTATTGATATTGATATTTTGAAAACTTTGAAAGAGCACCAAAACGTCCCATCTGAGTCCAAATGAATTATAAAGCACGTTTAAAAACAAATTAACCAAAGTGCTGCAAAATCATTCATAAAAAACCATAATAAAAAAACACTAAAACCTAACAAGAAAACAGGACATTAAAAGTGTTAAGACAGGGGCACAGATGGCCCAGCATTAAGGTCCCGCCCCATGTAAAGAGGCTGTAGTCCTCCAAGCGGGCGGCCCAGGTTCAAATCCGACCTACAGCTCTTCTCCTGCATGTCTTTCCCCGCTCTCCCTCTCCATGATGTCAAACTCTATCCACAGTCCTGTCTAAAAAAGGACAACAAATCTTTTAAAAAGTGTCAATACCAACAGGAAAGGAGAAGGGTTCAAAACAGGGTCAGTGGAACATGAAGAGGCAGAGCAGTCACAGCTTTGGAGCTGCTACTGAAGAAGATTGGTCACCCTAAGCATCAACTTGGAAAAGCCAGAACCTGCTCATCAGTGGATCTGACAAACCTTTAAAACAATCCTAAACACACAGAGAGTCAGGGTTAAGGAGATAGATGTGTTCACAAGCTGCAACGTTCCTAAATGATCCACAGTGTTCGGAACCAGCTGCAGAGTTCAGAACCGGCTGGAGCTTTCAGTATGGGCCGCAGCGTTCAATACGAGCCTCAGGCTGGCTTAAAGTGCATTAAAATAATCAAGAAGCATGAAAAACAAGAGGGGGGCAGAGTGAACGAAGAGTTTAACTCTGTTGATCCGTTAATGTAAACTTCGATATCAGTTTAAAAGCAACCATCGAGCTGAAAGAAAAGCTTTAAGCCACAGATGTATTGTATTTTACAGTTGTTCACATGTACATGACCTCACAATGACAGAAGAGTCTTTCTTGTCATTCTTGATGATTTTTCAGTTTTTCCTGCACACTTGCTTGATTGTAATTTTACATCTCATTGAAAGCTTTCTCTAAACTTTAGCCCTCTTTGATCACCCTCCTGATCTATTTTTGAAGTCACTGTGTTTACACCTATCGATGTAATTAAGCCAAATCTAACCGATTTAGTGAAATGATTAAATTAGAGGCAACACATTTCAAGTCCTACAAAGATGAAGAAGTACATAACTTTTGATTAAGTTTTCAAAATTGAGACGAGCTCAACTTCTGCCACGTTCACACTAAGCAGACATTTTTTTTGTTTGCACTTACAAAACAAATTCTGCGTACAGATGTCAACGTTTTGACAATAACCGCCTATACCACACACAAGAAATGGCTAAAAACACTGTGACGGCCCTCCTGCCAGCAGGGCCCTGGTTTTGCCCTTCTGTCTGTGTGTTTGTGTCCCCGCAGGTTGCTGGTGGGCGGCGTTCCCCAACACCGGGGCAGACATGGCCACCACAGCTCCTCAATTGCCCCATGTCTTGTTGTAGTCTGCTTATGTTAGTTTAGTTTTACACCATACAACATGCCGCTCACACTGATTAATTGACAAACACACCTCACCCTCATTGTAAATGGTTATTTTTGGTATTTTGGCAATAAACTTTAGACTGTTTAGTTAAAAACCGTAGGTGCTCCTGTAACGGAGTTAATGATTCCACTTGCCATCACTTGGCATAGAATGTCCTTATTTTACTAAATCAATTGTTTAAATACTGTTTATAATTAATTCTAATGAGTAGCCACTGGGACTCTGGGTAACATGAGCGCCCTCTGCTGGGGCCCGTGCAGACTTGAGCGGGGCAGCCCGTGTATCTTAGCCAGTCTGCACTATGCTGTCCCCGTGGTAAGTTTATGTGTAAATAAGCTCCGCTAAAATACTATAACATAGTTTGTTTTCTTGATAAAAGTATTTTTTTTCCATTTAACATGTTCCAGAGAATCTCTGATATTATTGTAGAACTTTTCTGTGATTTTATTTCTATGTTTTTGAGTCATTTAGGCTCACCACGTTGTGTGTTTTGCTAGCTTAAAATGTAACTTCTGTTCTCCGTGGTGTAGCTTGCCTAACAGTTAGTTCAATTGTTTGTTTCTATGTTTTAGCAATGTTGGAGCTTATTAGAAGAGTGGCTGTGAGACACCGTATATGTGCTTCTGTTCTTATCAGGTACACATTTTAATTCATTCATATGTATGTATCTTTGCCAGTCTGCACTATGCTGTCCCCGTGCAATGTTGGAGCTTATTAGAAGAGTGGCTGTGAGACACCGTATATGTGCTTCTGTTCTTCTTATCAGATTAAATGGCGTGCTGGTGCCAAAAAGTATTTGCCTGATTCATAACACAACGCAAGAGAGAGTACACAACCGCTACACTCCTTGTTTTTGTCAGGTCTTAAGAGCCGGGTCATGACAACGCTGCAGAACACATGCCAGGCCAGTAGTTGGCGGTGTTGCTTTGTGATGAAACAATACGTACATGCGCACATGACCGCCTTCTAGCTGCCCTTCGCTGCCGTATATGGGTGGATTCAGTATTTGGTGCATCAAGTAATGCGTCTCCGCTGATTAAAGTGATGGTGCAGTAAATCTACACCCCCCTATAACCCTTGCGGCAACATAAATGAACTGTGTTTTACAATGACTGTGCGTGCAGCTACAGTAGGCTAGGCTGCGTCTGTTTGTGTGTTTCAGCACAGCAGGACTGTGTGTGCAGGTGAACTGGGTTGTGTGACATGTTCCATGTGTACCTGCTTCTCTGCTTGTTGTGATAAATGCCCGATGGTTCTTATATTTCTACATTCTCAGAAAAACAGTGCAGGACCTTTGAACTGAATCAAAGATGTACAGTATAGTCTATAAACTGAAATATCTGGCCTGAAGGTTGAGGCTGAAATCTTTCTGAATACAAAGTTAAATGAAATTAAGCGTAATGTTCCTCACTAGAATTAGCAATGCAGTGAAATGCAGTGTTTGGACTTTTCATTGCACATTTGATTTGGTTTTCTTCCCCTCAGAGGAGAGTGAGTCCAGCCAGCTAGCAAATTAAGCAGCGTGTTGCTGTCTCGCCTCTCGCCTGATCTAAGAATAGCCCCAGGCCCCTTCCCTCCTCCCCCCTCCCTTCCTCCCTCCCCCCTCTTCCTCAACACCTGAACTGACTCTGTTGGGCGCCGGAGGATAATTATGGTAAATATTATGAACATCTGTTTTGAATAAAAGATCATCCTCTCTCCATGTTGGCCTTCTTTTTATTCTCAACAAAACTCAACTGTCAACTGTGGAGACCTTCAGGTTCCTGTGATCAACAATCTCCAATGTGGCTGTGGATCAGTGGTAGAGTCGGTCGTCTCTCAACCAGAAGGAAGGGGTTTGATCCCCAGCTCCAGCAGCCACTTGTCCTGATGGTTACTTTACATATAGCAACCTCTGTTATCAGTGTGTGAATAGATGTGATGCTAAACAAGCCATTTACCGTTTAGCTTCTGCAGAGAAACCCTCTCTGCTCGCCCGTCGCTCAGGAGAATCAGCAGGAAGTGAGAGTCAGGTCTGCAGAGAGAATCGTCTCAAACAACCTGCCTTCGATCAAGGACCTGTACACACCTGTACAACATTTCTGCAGATCATCACACTCAGCAGGACAGACTGTTTGAACATATGCACAAACGCTGCTAAAGGCCATACAGCTTCCATTAGCAGAAACAGGCTGTACATTTAGAAAAGATGTCGATTCAAAACACATGCAAAAGATGTACGGTGTAACAACGGGAAGAACCTCTGCTTAAACCTTTCTGTGTTCTGACCTCTCTCCATTTTTCAAAAGCATCTCCAATATTGATCCTAGTTTGAGCACGTTTCTGCTCGTGGAGCTTATTAGAAACATGCAGAGGCTTTTTAGGTCGGGTACAATCACTTCTATCTGAACCAGTTCTCTTGCCCGCTTCCATCGCTGCAACACCTGTTGGTTTGACCTGATAACTGGTCTCATATCTGGCAAACCGAGGGGCGTCCAAAACGGCCGTGTGGGGGTGCCTTAAAACCGTCTACCTTCTCTGGTCCAAACAAATCCAGACCATTCAGGACCAGAATCTAAAGTTAGAAGGAGGACATACTGGCTGCTGCATTGTTGTCAGAGAAGCCAGCACTTCAACATAGCATGTTTCCTTAAAGTCTGATCATAGAGTAAGCTCACTTTATCATTTCACTCACTACACAGCTGACTGATTGGACCTTAAGGTCATGCGTGCTAATAATGTTCATACATAGACTTGTGATTTAAATGATATCTGTATGATAGTTTGTTTTCAGTTTTGATCTCGATGTCCTTGCTTTAAGTGATCCTATAAGTCATTCTGAAGATTCCAGATTCTTTCATAGTCGTTCAATCTTTGAGCTTATAATATAATAGCTTCGACTGTGACCCAGACTCGTCACCTCACAGAGTTTTGACGTAATATCGAGAGAAACCACCAGGACAAGCGGCGAGACAACAGCCATAAGACAGTTCTGTCACATTTGTGTGTGTGTGTGTGTGTGTGTGCGTCATCAGTCAGGATAGAGATGATGGAGTAAAGACAGTGTAAACACACAGAGTGAGGAGGGAGCTTAACTGTGTTCTCAGCGCACTCTGTATGCACAAACACACAGGCACGCATCACAAACGTACACTCATTCACGCACACATGCACACAAATACCACTGCACATTTACACACACACACATACAACACACTCACCCACACAGAAACACACACACACAGACATACACACACACACTATGACATTTGGATTCCATTAAAAGTCTTTGTCTCTGATCAATAATTTAATAACCTGAAAGGATGGAAGACTCATCCTAATCAATACAGCCTCTGTGTGTGTGTGTATGTGTGTGTGTGTGTGTGTGTGTGTGTGTGTGTGTGTGTGTGTGTGTGTGTGTAGGTGTGTGTGTGTGTTTGTTGGCTGAGATAACAGTTCAGTTTGCTGTTAGAGCTCGTCATGCATATGTGTGTTTGGGACAGTGTGTGTGAGTGTGTGTCTTCAGAGGAAATAACCGACAGCTTTCAGGCTTTGACAGCTCGCCTCAGCTTTATTCAGTGGTACTCAGCAAACACACACATACACACACACACGCACGCACACACACACACACACACACACCAGACACACACACACTTGCAGAAATACAAACACACAGAGATCCTCGTCAGAGTGAATAGTGGGTCTGGTCCCAGCTGTACGTCTTGATGCTGCTTCAAAAATCTTTTGTTGGAGTCGTTCTTTGTTTTCTGACTCAGTGCTGCGTCGTCGTCATTGTGTGTCTCTCTGGGGCTGCTATTAGTGCTGCAATCTAGATTATTTGAGACTTTAGAATTCATACGTTTCTAAGACATCTTCGGGACTTTTTGAAGAAGTCCAACGTAAAGACAGACTCACACGCACACACTGCTTTCTGGTTTTGTGTCGAGTAAATACAGAAAAGATGTTCAATTTAAATAAAACCGATAAAAGAAGTGTGAGGAGTTTAATTGAAAATGTTATAAGGATAGAAAAGTTTGTGATTATTTCACTGTCACAATAAAGGTTAGAAACAGTTTCTGCCTTATTTGTATGAAAGTTCAAAGAGGTGTCTGTGTCTTCAAACTTTAAGGTAAATATCAACTTTGTCTCATTTCTGGTGAATGGGCCTCAGAAGGGTCCAGGCCTCACAGCCAGGGCAGACTCAGGCCGATCTGGTCTACAGAGGACTCCCCTTTGAGTCACCAACTGTCCCTGCCCATTACTCTTGTCACCTAGCAACCTCAACAGCTGCACCGGAATTAGGTGATGTACAACACCACGTCATGGTTTTGTTTATTTCAGGGTTTAGATTTCCTGTCCTGTTTGATTTTGACTCATGTTGCTTGTTTGACTTGTGTGTATTTATTGTATTATTTCTAAGTTTAGTCTTTAACGTTTCCTGTTTCATTTTGTACTTTTGTGCCCCTGTGTATCATGTCTAGTGTTTCCTCCTGCCCTTGTGTGTTTCCCTCCAGTTTTGAGTGCCCTCACCTGTGTCTTTTCTCACCTGCCTCTGATTACCCAAGTGTGTATTTAGTCTCTGGCTGTTTTCGAAACCTGCTTTACTAACCCAGAACTTCCACCAGATACGTGTGCATTGCGTGTCTGCGCCGTTACGGCTCCGTGCAGCCTTGTCCGTCAACACAGGTTCCGTTTTCAGAGCCCAGCACAGAGCAGCACAGAGCAGCACGGCCTGACAGCTGGAGTGACTAAACAAAGGAGTTTTCGCGGTAATTATAGATTACACTCACGACAGCACGAGAGAATACGATGTACAGTAGTGGTATAAAACTGTATAAAACCATCATCAACACAACAACAAACACACATACGGTCATTGTTCTCAACTGTGAAAACAGAGTGTTTTATTCTGAAAATAAACCGGATGTTTCAATGCTGTTTCAGTGTCTGACTTTGTTCTTTTCTGTGGTGAATTGATGCGCCATGCTCCGGCATCCAGCAAAAATAGAAGCCTTGCATATCTGCTGTAGAGGGCTCCGGACTGACGGAGCTGACACGCAGCATAGCCAGGGGAAGCACACACGTTGAATAAAGTAAAAACCTATCAGCTCCGCTGCTGTAACGGAGCGGAGACGGACCAAACACGCATCTGGTGGAATGTAGGGGTAATACTACCAGATGTCGTACTGACTTGGAAAAAATTCAAAGTATGCCTCAGACCAGTCTCCTGTACTGTTTCCCAAAATGCCAAGAGCCAGGTGAGAGATCATAATGACAGACATCCAGCAACATCTAACAACCAACAGAAGATTAAGATGTGACGGACAGCTACGTCCATCGTAACAGAGGAAATAATCATAGTCAGATCAGACCACACAAAGATACCACCAGTTATCTTTGTTAAATCTCGAAATCATGAAATTCTGAATGAATCTCTTGTCAGTTTTTTTCAGACTGTAAGTGGACGCTCACTGTAGCAGCGTTTGACGTCAGCTGGGCTGTTTAACATCCTGATTCCAAGACCAGAAACCTGCTTAGCCATGGTACTGCCAAAGAACCACCATCTGGTTGTCATATTACGTACTACTGTTGAACGCGGTATGCAGAATTGACTGCATACTGTATATTTAGTTTCTGTCAGTTTATTAAAAGTTCCTGGTTCCTGTATTTAGTTTTCCTGGTAGGTTTTCCTGTTTTTTTTATGTTTGACTTTTCATAACCCTGTAAAAGGTAAGCTTCTGTTTTGCATTTTGCCTGTTTTTGTTCGAATAAATACTTGTTTTTTGACCGCATTTGGGTCTTCATCCTCCTTTTGTATTTCAAACCGTGACACCCTGATTATTATGACCACCTATTCACTCACAGATTTAGATTTCTGAAGGGCGGACCACCGATCTACCAAACCTCATGATGAGCTACAAACTGCAAGACAACACTGAAATACAACCTTTAGTTATTCTAAAGATATCCATCTATTGATTACTGATTAGACTTCTGACTCTTTCTGTGCTTTTGATTTGAGTTGATTTATTTCATGTCTATGCTTCCATTACTTTGTGTTTTGTTTCTTTTATTAACTCATGCTAACGCTGTCATTTTGTGCACTTCATAATTGTAATGTTGGATTTTGATTATGAATAAAGATTTAGATAGGTTGCAATGAATCACGGGGAATATGTTGAGCCTACAAAGAACGCACAAGATGGATCCTGAGTTGGCCGGGGAAAGAAAAGGGCTTCGAGATGGGACGGCCTTTGACTGCTATGACATTGTCATTGAGTTGAATAGTTGGAAGGATGCAGCCCTTAAAAAGAGACAAAGCCTCAAACTAAACTTTAAAAGTTCTTCCTTATAGCTCAGTTTGAAGATTCTGATGTGCTATTGTGAAAATTCAAGTCTATGCGCTAAATTTATTGTGGTTGTGTGACGTTACTCAGCCCATCATCAAATCTCACTCCGGTCCAGAATCTGTGGACAGCGGATAGGAGAGGTGTTCTTGTTTCTGTGTGTTAGTCTGCATGGTAACGTTCACTTCGTGGTAATAGTAATGTTCAATGCGTGGTGGTAACGGTCACTTTGTGGTAACGGTCACTGCGTGGTAACGGTCACTTTGTGGCAACGGTCACTTCGTGGCAACGGTCACTGCGTGGTAACGGTCACTTTGTGGTAACGGTCACTTCGTGGCAACGGTCACCTCGTGGTAACGGTCACTTCGTGGTAACGGTAACTGCATGGTAACGGTCACTGCGTGGTAACGGTCACTGCGTGGTAACGGTCACTGCGTAGTAACGGTCACTGCGTGGTAACGGTCACTTCGTGGTAACGGTCACTGCATGGTAACGGTCACTGCGTGGTAACGGTCACTGCGTGGCAACGGTCACTTCGTGGTAACGGTCACTTCGTGGTAACGGTCACTGCGTGGTAACGGTCACTTCGTGGTAACGGTCACTTCGTGGCAACAGTCACTTCGTGGCAACGGTCACTTCGTGGTAACGGTCACTTCGCGGTAACGGTCACTGCGTGGTAACGGTCACTTCGTGGCAACGGTCACTGCGTGGCAACGGTCACTGCGTGGTGGTCATGTTCACTGCGTGGTGGTCATGTTCACTGCGTGGTGGTCATGTTCACTGCGTGGTGGTCATGTTCACTGCGTGGTGGTCATGTTCACTGCGTGGTGGTAATGTTCACTGCGTGGTAAAGTTCACTGGACAGAATGTACGCAGGAAAACATTCCATGTGGAGAGCAAACAGGGCAGCATGAAATTCCTGAAATCATATATCGGCAGCCATGTAACAGATAATGTCTCTGAAGAGATATCTGCACACGGGCAGAGCTAACAGTCTACTGTTAGACATCACTCTCAACATCAACTCACTAACGGAGTATTTCTAAGGCAGAGCTGAATGAACAAAACAAAGAAAAGTTAGCAGACAAAGAAGTGATCCCCTGAGCCTGAAATGTTTAAACTAAGAAAGGGGGGGGGGGAATCAGAGGAGAGTCGGTCACAGTGAATAAATAGAGAGGAGAGGTTGCCTTCAGAGGTGGTTACCTGGATGTCTGTTTGTGTGTCAGAGCAGTCACCTTCAATTAGCACACACTCCTGAGCTGCTGTGTGTCCGTCTGAGCGCACTGCAGTGTGTCGTGATGTGTGTGTTTGCCTGTGTACAGGTATACGTGTCCATGTTAATACCTCTGTCAGTGTTGTTGGAGCATCTTCATTGTCATTCCGCTGGGAGTTAAGTACTTTTAATTACGCTGCAGCATCCCTCGCTCTAAAACAGCTTTCCCTGCTCCCTTTGTCTTTCTCCTTTTTCCCTAATTTGATTCCCCTTTTTTCCCGTTTCTCATCTCTCTCTTTCTCTCTCTCTCTCTCACTCTCTCTGTTTCTCTGTCAGCATCTTCCTCCCTTTCTTCATTCACAATCTCCCACACACTCCCTCTTTCTCAAATTCCATTTCAGTGTCTTGCTTTGGCAGGACATGCTGAGCTAGTGCCAAGGCAATAATGAGAACTGTCAAGCAGCGACAAATGAACAGGTGAGAGAGACGCAGGGAGAAAGAGAGAGAGCGAAAACGAGGAAGAGACAGAGGGAGAGAGAGAGAGACATGAATATGAAGTACTGGCACCGCTGTGACTGCTGACAGTCCACTCACGCATGCATGGCCACACAAGTACGCTCTCTGAGCCCGCCGTGCAGGGACACACCGATACGTCACAGCCGATGAACACACTCTGATACTTCGAAAAAACGCTCACATCTTTCTCTCATGTTCGACCTGTACGGCTCTCAAACACTTTTCAAACGATTCAGCATTTTGTATTTCTGTTTTTTCATCAGCAGATGTTTGTAAGGATCTACTTTGAGCTGCAGAGAGAAATAAAAGACTCTGATTGTTGGAAACACACAGCGAGACAAAAGCAGGTCGATTATAACTCAACTCAAACCTGTTCACTAAAACGAACCTCAACTACTTAGCCCTGTAAAGCCCAAATATAGAAAAACATTAGCAAAAATGTTTTGACCGTTCAGATGTTGTTGTAGGAGGCCTATGGTGTATAAATGAAAGAGTTTTCAGATTTTTTACATTTTGGTAAGTTTTTAGGGAAATGTTGTAATATTGCAACGTTGGGCCGAGCAGAATTTCTGTATTTCTACTCACATTGGGCCTCATTCACTAATGTGTGCGTAGAAATGCTCTTACCCTGCGCATAAAATAAGTGCATGCGCAAAATCACCGTCGGATTCATGACACGTGCGTACCAGCCAATTTTGTTCTCACCACCATGCGTATGTTAGTGAATCAGAATCATTCTAAATCGTCAGGCGCGTGCCCGCAACCTGCAATCAGCATACTACCACGCCCCCATCTCCCCATATAAGGACATCCGATTGGTGTATCAGGACGAGAGCGGCGACGTGGAGACACGTAGAAGTTGCAAGAGACGGCCCCAAAAAGTAAAAAAGAGCGCTGTGTCCACAGCAATTCTGTACGTGCATTGGCATCCGGAATCAGCTGATCAGTCACTCGTCACACTCTTCACACGTTGTGACGGTCTGATGCGCTCTCTTCTGAAGGCACCGGCTGCAATATCTTTCAGCAAGGCTGGATCTTTACACTTTCTGAGACGTAAATCACAACCATGTATTTTCCCTTCATGCTCTTAAATAGGCTCTGATTAATCAGCTGGTTTTGGTAACAGGTGCGATATTTCATGGCAGTATTAGTGAGAGTGGTCAAAGATTAAATTCAAGATTTTAGATTAAATGATGAAAAGGCATTTCATGATTACTTCATGCATTTAGTCAATGCATTAGTTAATTCATGTTTTTAATTCTTGTCTTTTCAAAAATAAAAATACATTTATATATATATTATTTTTTACTGAATGTATGTTTAATATGTCATGCATTTAGTTAAGAGTGTACATTATCTGAGAAAGCTGGTCCATCATTTGTGCGTACGCATGGTCTCAGGAGGTTCTAAATTGTGTTCGCAGAGTAGAACAAATTCAAGTAAGAATATATTGATGAATCACAGATTTGTGCTTCAAACGTTCGTACGCACGGTTTAAGCACATATTTGTGCGTACGCACTGTTAGTGAATGAGGCCCAATGTCATTGTTGATTGCTTACTTAGCCCCATCAGTATATAGCATGAATAATAATCACACATCAGTTATATTTTTCTGAATAGTCATTTATTATAATAATAATAATAAAAAACAGGATAAAAACATATTTACAAAAGGACATTTGTCTTAATCCAAGTGTTTACATTTCTTGACTTAGACTTGTTCATGTGCAGTGGTAGTCCCACAAACAGTTCCTGTACTCAAACAGGCGGGCGTCATATTTGCTGCATTGTGTGTTATACCAATATACATACCAATCAGTTTCTCAATTTCCTTTGGTGTTTTCCGTGTTGGTGTTTATGGATGTTCCATTCTTTTGAAAGCTGTACTCATTAGTGTTGGTTTCCAGAGCCTGTATCATGTCTTCTGTAACAAACTTCTGGAAGTACTCCAGTGGTGTGTGAAGGGAAATGACATCACCTGTGATATCTGGACCAGAAAAATCAGTATTAGGACTGATAAAGCCAGCGATACTTGTCACGGGGCCTGGTCTGTTTGTTTGATTGGGTCTCGATGTCCACATAATCACTGACCGGTCGGTCATTGAAATATTTGATCGACTGTGTCCGCCTCCGCCTACATGCTCCCTGGCAGGATATGAGCGACTTCATCTCAGAGTCTGCTGCAGTCTGAAGATGTTAACTTACCCAAGGTGCTGAGGACATGATCCTAAATCCGACGCTCAACGTGTGTTGTTTTGCCCGTCTCACACAACAGCTGCAGGTGTAGCCAGTGCAAAGAAACACACTTTGATGCTATAAGCATGGTACATCAGGTCTGTGTGTAATACTGCCAAAGCTGCTCTGATAAATAGATGCAGCTTGTTAATAGACGGAGGAGTGGGTTATAAAAAGCACTTCATGAAACTGCAGATTTATCAGACTGCTCATTCATTATTACAAACGTAGATCTATTTATTAAGAAAGCTGATGATGTGACATGCAGATGCTTGGAGAAACAGAGGTGCAGTGACAGTCACGGTTTGCCTGAGGGGTGAAATATTTGTTTCTTTTATTCTAAACCAAAAACAAGACCTGATCCAGGACTTAGAAAGGATCCACACCATGACATTTGTGATGTGTTGGACCTCTAGTTCACGACAGTGCATTTATTAAAGTGGGTTTTTATATCATGTATATTTGATTTATAATAAAATAAAGATGTTTTTATATTGAGTTGATACAACAGAGAGCCTTCCTATGGTAAGAGACGCTTACTGTAGTTTAAAGAGCAGGAGGACTAATATGAGACGGAGACAGAGGATGTTGTTGCTGAAGGACAGAGACGGATAGACGTGTGTGTGTGTGTCTGTGTGTGTGTGTCTGTGCGTGTGTGTGTGTGTGTCTGTGTGTGTGTATCTGTGCGTGTGTGCGTGTGTGTGTGTGTTTGCGTGTGTGCGTGTGTGGGTCTGTGTGTGTGTGTGTCTGTGTGTGTGTGTGTGTGTCTGTGTGTGTGTGCGTGTGTGTCTGTGTGTGTCTGTGTGTGTGTGTGTGTGTGTCTGTGTGTGTGTGTGCGTGTGTGTCTGTGTGTGTGTGCGCGTGTGTGTGTGTGTGTCTGTGTGTGTGTGTCTGTGTGTGTGTGTGCGTGTCTGTGTGTCTGTGTGTGTGTGTGTGCGTGTGTGTGTGTGTGTGCGTGTGTGTGTCTGGGTGTGTGTGCGTGTGTGTGTCTGGGTGTGTGTGCGTGTGTGTGTTTGTGTGTGCGTGTGTGTGCGTGTCTGTGTGTGTGTGCCTGTGTGCGTGTGTGTGTGTGTGTGCGTGTGTGTTGGCACTAAAATACCCGAAGATTACATTGTTTGCATCAGAGACACTCAGTGTGTTTGTGACAACATGTGAGCAGGTTTTGTCGGTGATGAACATCCGCTGATTCTCAATATTGTGCGTAAATACGTCTCTTTAAAACTCTCATCGTTTCTGATGCTTTGAGAATCAGCGGTTAAAAGTGAAATCAAACTATTTTCATACTATCTCAGTTTTTTATAAAAAGGAGAGAGAAGGCTTGTTTTCAATAGTCTTGCTTGGTTTAAGAGTTTGTAGTTTTATTAGTTTAAAACGGCGCACGTTCCGTTTGACTCCGGGGAGGACCGTAGCGAGGTGCCGGGCTTGGCTCCAGGCATACCGGGGCTGCGCTCACTGAATCTCCGCTGAGATCTCTACAGATGGACGCTCAAAGATGAGGGAGGACGAGGAAGTGGATTTATTATCAAACCACATACCGATCAACATCACCGGAGCAGCGTTTCTCTGGGGCTATGCCCCGCTGTCTATTGTGCACAACCACGACTTTATAACATGTAGGCTATAAAAAACAACACAACTGTTGACCAGCTTGAGTATGGGACTTCAGTCCGCCAGGATTTTATCAACTTGTCAGGCCCGGGGCAGGGGGCATCAACGTCCTGTTGATATAGATAACATCGCCTGAAGTGACTGAAAAATAAAATTAAACACACACACGAGATGCAACGATACAGTCAGCCCACATTTCAATACGGCACTTTTTTTTTGGCCCGGCCATGGGGAGTGTTGTTTGTAGGGGAGGGGGTGCGGATATTCCATTTTAGGAGTTTAAGGCAAATTTTTATAGGAAAACCAAGGGGTTCAAGAAAAAACTAAACTAAAAATTCCCAATTTTTCTTTTTCATTTTTAAGAAAAAAAAAATCAAAAACGTGGCTAATGTTACTGCTGGCTAACGTTACGACTAGCTAACATTACGGCCGGCTAACGTTACAACTGGCTAACGTTACGGCCGCTAACTTTACAGCTGGCTATTACAGCCTCTAAACATTAAAGCCTCTTAACATGAAGGCCTGCTAACATTACATCTTCAACTTCAACTTTAACTTTATTTGTCCCCGGAGGGCGATTTGTTTTACGGCAAGTCAGTACAAGGACAGCAGACAGTACAAGGACAGCAGACACTAGCGATCAAGACAGTAGAAAGTCAAAGGACAAAAGTACATCCCCCTGGATGTAGTTTCTTCAGCTCCCCTCGCACCACCGGCAAAGGTGGAGGACTGGCATCCATATTTAAATCCACCTTTCACTGCCAGCAGTCTCCAGCTGTCAACTGCTCCAGCTTCGAGCTCCAACTCTTTGAGGTAAACTTTCCCGTGACTGTTCTCTGTGCGGTGAAATTTAACAAAGACTTTATTCGGGACTTTGCGGACTTTGTGTCGGGTGTCACTCTTAAATATGATCACTTTTTAATTGTCGGCGATTTCAACGTGCATGTCTGCTGTGAAACTAGACCTCTGGTCAGAGACTTTCTCAATCTCATTGACTCTTTTAATCTCACGCAGTCTGTTTCGGAGCCGACGCATGAAAAAGGCCACATTTTGGATCTTGTGTTGTTTTATGGATTAAATGTACAGATTACCGAAATCTGTCACACTCCCTTATCCGACCATCTACCTGTTTTATTTTCCCTGTCACTGCCTGCACCTTCCACTACGGACTCTGCCGCCGTTCGCTGTCTCCGTGTTTTTAATTCTTCAACTCCTCTGCAGTTCTCCGCTGCTCTTAAAGACCCCTTCTTGTATTCTCTGGATGATTTTGGCGACCTCAGTGTGGATGTCTGCATGACGATGTTTGATTCACTCTGCACTGAGATTTTGGACTCCATTGCTCCCATGACTTTAAAGCGTGTAAAGCCACAGACTGAGCCTTGGCTGAACGAGTCCACTCGTGCGCTCAGACGCGCATGTAGACAGGCGGAAAGAAAGTGGAAAAAGGCCAAACTCCAAATTTCTTGGGATCTCCTACGTGACTGTCTGCTAACTTATCAGCAGGCTGTTAAAGCTGCTAAAACTGAATATTTTGCCTCACTTGTCTCCGCAAATGTTCACAAACCGCAGGTTCTTTTTAATGTATTTGATTCTCTTGTGAATCCTTGTGATGCTGCCTGTATTGAGCCTTCTTCTTCTCTGTGTGAGGATTTTCTACAGTTCTTCATCAATAAGATTTCTGCTCTTAGGTCCCCGCTTCATCAGTCTGCTCAGGACCCCTCAGTTCCCACAGCAAGCTCAGCTGTTTTTCATCAGTTTGAGCCTGTTTCTCGCTCTTCACTCATTGAAATCGTGGAACACTTACGTCCTGCTAACTGCCCATCCGACAGCATCCCATCCCGTTTGTTTAAAGAGGTTTTCTGCTCAGTTGAGTCTTTTATCTTGTTTTTTATAAATCAGTGTCTCAGCTCTGGATGTGTTCCATCCTCCTTCAAACATGCCACAGTGCAGCCTCTTTTAAAAAAGAAAAATCTGGATCCCTCGGTTTTGTCCAATTTTAGGCCAATTTCCAAACTCCCTTTTATTTCCAAGATTTTAGAGAAAGTCGTTTTTTACCAACTCCAAGACTTTTTAAAAAGGGCCAATGTTAGTGAATTGTTTCAGTCTGGTTTTAAGCCTCTCCACAGCACTGAAACTGCTCTTTTAAAAGTTTTTAATGATCTTTTGTTAAACCTTGATTCTGGTAACTGTGCCTTTTTATTTCTTCTTGACCTGACAGCGGCGTTTGACACAGTGGATCATACAATTCTTCTGTCACGCCTTGAACACTGTGTAGGCATCAAAGGCACTGCTTTGAGTTGGTTTAAATCGTACCTCTCTGATAGATCCTTCTCTGTGCACATGGGCCAGTTTTCCTCCACAGTGGCCCCTCTGACCTGCGGGGTCCCCCAGGGGTCAGTTCTGGGCCCTCTACTGTTCTCCCTTTATATGTTACCCCTAGGGTCGATTTTTAGGAAGTATGGTATTCCTTTTCACTGTTTTGCTGATGATGTGCAGGTGTATCTGCCGTTTAAGGTCCCTACCAAAGATTCTCTTCATGCTGTGCATAACTGCATGAGGGACATTAAAACATGGATGGACTTAAACTTCTTAAAATTAAATGAAAACAAAACAGAGGTTGTCCTGTTCGGTCGCCCTGACCTGGTTCAGATCCTTGCCAGCTCCCTTGGCCCACTAGCACCTTACATAGGATCCCACGCCAGGAATCTTGGCGTTATTATTGATGGTGCTTTTAAATTAGATAAACAGGTCAGCTCAGTGGTCAAGTCTAGCTTTTTTCAGCTGAGGCTTTTAGCTAAAGTTAAACCCTATCTAAGCCAGAAAGACCTTGAAAAAGTCATCCATGCTTTTATTACATCTCGCTTAGACTACTGCAACTCCTTGTATGTCGGCATTGTTTAAAGCACATGTAAAAAAAGTCTGTAAACAAATTAAATTTAACCTTGCCAACTTCAGATTTATCAGAAACTCCATGTCCACTGAAGCAGCCATGATGTACATGCATTCAATGATTTTCTCACACATGACCTACTGTTTGACAAGCTGGTCTCAGGCGAGTCAAACCACATTAAAACCACTACAGTCTTTGTATAAACAGACAATAAAAGTTTTAGACAAAAAAACAAAGCAATTCCACCACTGTTCAATCCTCACAAAATACAACCTCCTGAGCTGGGAGAACATGATTAAACACAAAAATGCATGCCTCCTTTATAAGATCATACATGGTTTGGCTCCTCCCCCACTCAGAGATTTTGTAAGCATACGAACAAATACACATCACTTCACGAGGGGTGTCTCAAGAGGCGACTGCGTTATTCCTCTGAGGAAGTGTGCTTTTAGTCAGTCAGCCTTTTCTGTCACAGCCTCTCGTGATTGGAACAACATCCCAACATTTATCAGAGAGCGCAACACTTACCGGTCATTTAGTTCTCACCTGAAACACTGGCTAATTAATAACCACATCTGTCAGCACTGAACCTGCTCCGCCCGCTGCTGCCACCTTGTGTCTGCTTGTTGGTGAACGTGTCCTGTGTTTTTAATTAATGTGGCCTGCATGTTTTAGTTGTGTATTGTTGTGAGCTTCAGGCATAGCTCACTCAATGTTTTATGTGGCCTCGTGTAATTTGTACGTGTTTAGTGTATAATTGTGTTGCATGTTGTCCTGTGTGCACGTAACATTTACTTCAGTAGGTTATTGGAAACGTGCTTTTACTAATACCTGTTTAATTATGTACATTGTTCAGTCTGCTCAATGCTGCTCCCAACTGTCCTGCATGTTTAATATTAACCAAATGCTGCTTCTTGTTTGTCCTGTTTGGTTTATGTATTTTCACCTGTGACTGCTTGTCTGTCCACTTAATTACTGCCATGTTGTTCTATTGTAGCTTTTTACAATGTTTGAATTTTATTGTGATTTTTTTAGGGAGCCCTTTATAAAATCTGGCCAGGGACAACAGATGAAAATTAGCCTTTTGGCTAACTCTGGCATATTTACAGAAATGTTTATTAATATGCACTGTCCCTGTAAAATAAAATAAATAAATAAATAAATAAAAATTGACCAGTCAGAGCTTAACCGCCTGCAGCTGGTTCAAAATGCAGCAGCTCGTCTCCTGACTGGGACAAAGAAACGAGAGCACATAACTCTGGTGCTCTCTTCTCTTCATTGGCTTCCGGTTAGATACAGGATTGATTTTAAGATTCTTTTATTTGTTTTTAAGTCTCTGAATGGGCTGGCCCCAGAATACCTGTCTGACCTTATTAAACTGCATCAGCCCTCCAGAGCCCTTAGGTCAGCTAACCAGGTGGTACTGGACGTTCCTCGATCCATCAAAAAAACTAGAGGAGATCGAGCCTTTGCAGTTGCGGCTCCCACCCTGTGGAACACATTACCTTTAACTGTGCGGACTGCAAACAGCCTCTCCACTTTTAAAACACTACTTAAAACCCACTTTTTCACTTTGGCCTTTGGCGGAGTATAGCCGCTTTTATTGGGTCTTTTATCTGTTTTATTTCTCTATATTATTTTGTTTTTTAATTGTTTTTATTGCTTTTATTGTTTGTTTGTATTGTTTCTGCTTATTTTACTGTAAAGCACTTTGGTAGGCCATTGGCTGTTTTAAATGTGCTATATAAATAAAGTTGACATTGACATTGACATTGACATTGACATAGCCAACACGGCGAAAATGCAAAATGCAAGAGGAACCGAAAACAGTATTCCCCGAGGAACAGCCAGTCAAGATCCTTGACTGAGGCTCACAGCAGCTCACATCAAAATAAAAGTAAAGTGCAGAATCCACTCAAAATACAAGCAGCACACTGTTAAGTGTACATCGATGGAATAATATTCAAAAGTGCACCTTACAACACAATCAAATACATACAAAACCTTGCTAACGTTACATCTTGTTGTAATCTGTTGCTGTAAACTTGGCCAAACTCTATCAGTGTTTCTATTTGACTAGTCACTATTGCACTAGTTGGGGCTGTAGCTGCGTCATGTGTTGTCGGACAAATCTGAAAATTGAGTTTCGGAGTTGGAAAATTACCTGCACAGTATTCTTACTTTATTCCATCATGACTTTAATAATGAAGCTTAAAATGAATGATGTACTTTATGAACATTGAACCACTCATTTGCTTTTCATAATAGGTTGTTTATATTTATGCTGTTATTGATTGTCATGTTTTGATTCATGGGAATGAGCTGATATGTATTTATTCTGCACACACACACGCACGCACGCAGGCACACACACACACACACACACACACACACACACACACACACACACACACACACATACCACAAGAGAAACACAAAAACAACAGGTTTGTCATGTTTGGTCTTTTGTTTCTCTTTTTGGTTGTTTCTAGATTTACATCTTTTGCACATTTTTGGTTGTTTTCCATCTCTTGTGTCACCTCATCGTTGTTTCAGATTCTTTGTGCTCGTGTTGTGTCTCTTTGTGGACACCGTAGAACTATTCAGACTGCCGTTAGAATCCGTGATATTTACCTCCCTGTGACGTTTCGCCTTCAATCTGAACGTCTCGGAGGTGTCTGAGGGGACGAAGCATTGGTTGAGTTTTAATTAGCTAACATTAGCTAGTTAACGTTAGCTAACAATAGTATCATCAGGATCTCTGTCAGCTGTCTCTGTCAGTCAGTGTTCTGGGGCAGTAATGTGAGTTAAAGGCAGGAATATTTAGATCAAGATGGATGAGGAGAAGTCAGTGTTTTTGTTCCCTCACAGGGACAGCAGAGCGTCTAACAGCATTCATCCACAATCTCCTTCTCTCTGGGTTTTCTTTCCCAGATTAAATTCTGTATGAGAACAACCCGGGCTCATCTCCTCTTCAGTTAGAGCATCACATTCAATAACAACAGTCTTTCATTTGAAACATTTAAAAATAAAACTTATAAAAACATGCAGGTGGCAACTGAGACCAATAACTTCTCCGTAGCGTCCAGTGGTAAAAAGCCTTTCTTGCTCGCCAGGTGGACGGCTCTTGAGGGCGTCTTCCAAGAAATGACACCAACAACAGCAATCCAAAGTGAAGGACCTGAAGACTTATTTCTTACTTCTATCATGTATCCAGTTTAAGGAGTTTAGGAATATTCCTCAACGTAAAGAAAGACAAAAAACTGACGAGAGGGAGAAAAAACTGACGAGCGTCAAAACTTTAAACCCCTTACGTAAACATTTATGTCTTTCTCCTCAGCTTTTGATGGATTCTCTTCATGTTATTTCACTTTTGATTAGTGTTCAGCGGCAGACATGAATTTTAAAGAGAGAAAAAAGAGAGAAGACGTTCAAGACAAAGTATACTGATTGAATGAAACCAGATCTCAGTTACAGCTGCGTTCTTTCGTTTATTCTTTCGTTTGGTTTATTTCTGACCCTGAAATTCTCCGTGTGACATGTCAGTGCCCGGTTCAGAGCGCTCAGGTGGGCGGCGAGGATGGAGCTTCATTCACACGAGGCAGCAAAAAGAGCCATGTGGGTATTTTGGTAGAAACTGGGTCTTCGACTTTGTGCTGAGAATAGAAATCTGCTCAGAACGACTGTTTCTGGCACAAAGTCAATCTGCTTAAAATGTAAACAATCAATTTAAAATGAAACAGTCCCAGCCGGAGGGTTGAGCTCCAATTAGCATCAAAAATTCAAAACGTTAAATGTGTCTGAAGCTGGATCGTTGGTACATCAGTCTGCATTGATTTATGAAAACATACGAGTGATTCTCAAAGTTCATGTTGTCCACAGCTGCTTTAGACCCTTTGTTTGCTGCAGACGTCTGAAGACTCTCATTGTATAGATGCCCTGTCAGAGAGCAGAACTTGATGTCAGTGTCCACTGTGTTCACCTTTGTTGCATCACCTGCAAACTCTTGCAGACTGCTGCAGAAGAACCACACACACACACGCACACACACACACACACACACACACACACACACACACACACACACACACACACACCAACACACACACACACACACCAGGCAGCTCCATCATTACTGTAAGTACATCAGATGATTTTCAAGTCTTTAAATTTCATTACTAATGGAAAAAAACGCCACTACTTTTGTGTTAATAATTCAACATTGAGGCGTCTATTTACAGCATGAAATGAGTCACAGAAAGTTATTATTTTGTCTGATTCAAGGCTCGTCACGTTTATTGTCGCGTAACGATTACTTACTGCTCCCAAACAAGTCCGAGCCTCCTGGATCTCGTTATTTGTGACTGCAGGTCAGGAGAAGAACGCGTTGGTTGGAACCGAGCAGAGTGAGCTGGTCCAGAAAGTGACGCTTGGTTGTGCCGAGAGAAGACAGGTAAGGTCCTTACCTTAGTTGACAGCCGCAAACAATTAGGGCAGCAGACGCAAAGAAGTTTGTTTCCAAAAAAGGCCTAGTCTCCACAGCGTCAGACCTCGAGCAAACCACTGTCCGATGTAAAGTCTGTCTAAAGTCTGTCCAACTAAAGGCAGCAGCACGACAAATTCGTCCAAGCATCTCAAACGGAGGCATGCAGCCGAGTGGGAGAAGTGTGTGGCCAAGCGAGCACAAGACCGCGGCAGTCCTAAAAGACCCGATTCATTCAGGAGATATCCTGGAGTGTTCTGTCTGTATTTGACTAAAATGACTTAAAATAAGCCAGACGCGGACCCGACTGCACGCCCCTTTTTTCTGAGAGTCCACCTGTTTGTAAACTAAGCACACTTCAAGATTCAAGATTCAAAAAAAGTTATTGTCTATCACATCGTGACAGAAAATTACCTTTTGTTGAGGCTGAGTAACAACAGTACAGTAAAAACATACAAGCATTCACACTAAGACTCACATTAGGTCATAGATAGCTAAAAGTACCCTAAATAAGTCAAAACAAAGCCACAGCATTTTAAAAACATTGTTTATCTAGCCTTGTTTAAAGTGCATATTGCAGTGGGAATAAAAGAGTTTCTGTAAGTTTTCTAAGTTCTAAGTTTTTCTTCATAATAACATAAAGCCATGCATGTGTTGTATTATGACGTCATGTACAGAGGTAACCGTGCTCAGGCCCGGTTAGTCCTGGAGCAGTGTGAGTGCAGGCCAGCGGGGGTATCAAACACTTTGAAAGACATTATTTACAAGCACCTAATGTTTGATTATTACATAGCCTATTGAGCATGCCATGCAAATAAAATATTTCATTTTGTTTACAAGAGGTACATTTTATATTAAAAAAGGTTTGGTAAAGTATTGTTGAAATTAAAACAAATCGTATTTCATAAATTTCTTATTTTGTGTTTTGTAGGTTGTTTGAGAAAAGATCGATTAAAATCATAAATCGGATGTGGTGTAAAAAAAAGCAGAGATTTTATTTTTAGGCCATATTGCCCAGCTCTACGTGACAATTGTATAAATCTGCGCCTAAATGAGCTTGTATATTTCTTTTCTAGTCTTCTGACTACTCAAAGCTCTTGTACACTGCAGGTCACACCTACACATTCACACACTGATGGTAGAGGCTGCTGTGTAAAGAGTCCATCAGAAGTAACTAATACCATTCATACACATTCATACGCCGCCGACAAGCAATGGAGCAATCTGAGGTTAAGTGTCTTGCCCAAGAACACATCGGACATGTTGCTGCAGGAGCTGGGGATGGAGCCACATCCGCCACTAAACTGTCTTCTTAGTCAGTTGTTTTTCTTTTTTTTCTCTTCTAAAAAAAGAACACACAGCAGGATACACACAGCTGACCACGTTCATCGTCCTCCATATTTGTTTTTCTTCTGTAGTCAGGTTTGATCACGCCAGTTTCTGTGAGATCTCCTGTCTGTGAAAACGTTCCTACAAACAGGTGTGTGGTCTAGCGGTCTTGCCGAGTCATCTCGTGCGTAAAAATCTGTTGAAACTGTCTATTTTTTTGTATTTAACTTTTTTCTTTGTCTGTGGACTAACGTGTTTTTAAAATCAGTGAAGGTTTGAAAATCATCATGTATGTAGCCAGCGTCACCGTATGAATATAGTCTGTTAGCAGAAAGACAATGTGTGAGCCAAACAAGCATGAAACTACATGAAACCACACACACACGCACACATACACATACACATACACACACACACACATACACACACACACGCATGCACACACACACACACACACACATTCAACAGTGTGGAGTATGTGAGCTATTGAGTGGAAGGAGGAAGAGGAGAAAGAAGATCCTTGAATCCATCCTTCAGACAAGCCGACAGCAAGAGGAGGACATAAGGCGGAGGACGATAGGGGGAGATAATGAAGGGGAGCACGGGATGAATGGAGTGGCAGATTAGAGAGGAGGAGAGTAAATTGAAAGTATTGAGTGACTGGGCGAGGAGTGGAGGGTCGAAGAAAGAAGCAGCGGAGAGTGAGGCAACTTGGCAGTCAAAAGAGGAATGAGAAGCAGAGAGGCGAGAGAAAACAGGGCCGTGAGCTGAGCAGGAGAGAAATGTTTGAAAAGAGAACAGACAGGTAAAGGTGAGGGGAGAGATGAGGCGGGTTACATCAAAGAGGAGGGCGGCTGAGGTCGGACGAGGAGGACCTGAAAGAGACACAAGATGCACGCTCTCAGTTACAATCAAGCTGCGACCTCAGAGCGCTCAGGTGTTGAAAGATGAGGCAGATTCTGAAGCACAAAAAACTGCAGGTCCTCATGTGTCCATAGGAGGCTGTCTCCAAAAGCACTTAGATCACTGAATCGTGGTTACGTTTAGATAGAAGACATAAAGGTTTTTAAGAAAAAGGATTTTGTCCCAGAAATGAAATCCATAAAGTATCAAAAATATCAAATGTGAAATAATTTAACAACTGTGAGGAAATTTCATTTTGGTGCATTTTGGCGCCCCTTGTTGTTTGAATATGAGCACTAGTAATCCAGATTTATGGTATTGTTGTTAAGTCTGCATCTCGATCATACTAAGCCTGTCCAGTTTTACTACACAGTAAAAACGGGCGCCTATGTCCCAGTGGTGAGGTCTTGCCCCATGTACAGTCTAGCTATAGTCCTCAAGGGGGCAGCTCTGGGTTCAAATCCCACCTGTGGCTCATTTCCTGTATGTCTTAACATTTCCTACTCTGTCCACTGTCTTCTTCTTCTAAAAAGGGTAAAGTAAAAAAATAATACAGGCTCTTGGGAAATCAAAACTTTATTTTGTTGTTTGTTTTGAAAGTGCAGCACTGTGTCACAGCAGCTCTGCGTGAGTTTAATCGTCTCATCCAGTTTGGACGTCATTTCTAGTTCATGACGGAGTTCACGCTCTACTAACATTTAAGGTGTTGCACCAGCGTAGGCAGAAGTTACAACTTAAATCTTCCAACTATAGCTCCTAGTAGGTGTAATGTCCTCTGTGAAATATGGTTGTCATGGTGATGGCTTTGAAAGGTGGGATAACTTGGAGCATGAGGAGGAACAGAGGCTTTTACCGGCTGTTTAGTGTCAGCAGTGTGTTCTCCATGTTTGATGATGAAAGTTAGGCTGAGACAGCATTTCCAGCATGGCGGCTGCTGCCGATGAGCCTCCGGAGCCCCCTGCAGGAACAGATGGCTGACGTCACTCAGGCTTCGTCCAGGAATATTTACAGTCTATGGCCACATCAAGTTCAAACTTCATCTGCAATTTATCTTGGTAAGTTTAGACGTCATGCTCTACAAGTTAAGATGAACCTTACGTCTCCGTGGTAACCAAACAATGACACAACTTAAGTAACGAGTTCACATGTCGGGTTTAGTGAGGACTTAAATCAGAACTTATACAGAGCTGTGTCACGAGGCCACACAACTTTTGTTTTGTTATGTGCTCCTTCCCCTCCCTCTGAAAAGCTTTTATTAATCATGTTGATAGAGTTTGAATGCATAACATTTTGTTTGATACTTTTGCAAGACCCATTTAGTTTTGGCTGTATAGTTTCTGTCAAAAAGTCAGGGCGGTAAAGCCAATAAGTCAAAGCAAATTGACAAATGAAGGTAAAAATGATGAGAGAGGGGAGCATGAAACAGAGGAGAAGTAATAACTTCAGAGGAATGAGGTCAGAGAGAGAGAGAAACAGAAACATGGACAAAGAGAGAGAGAGAGAATAAAAAAAGACAGGGAGCGAGCTGGAGGATGAATCGACAGCGATGAATAGCAGCACGGGGGGGGGAAATAGCCAGGTGAGGAGGGGAGGGACGGATTGGGAAAGGGCAGAGGAAGCAGAATGATGGAGGGAGGTGGCGATGGCAGTGTGTGTGTGTGTGTGTGTGTGTGTGTGCGTTGGGTGGCAGGGAGGTAGCGTGGGAGGGGGGAGAAGGGGAGCCGACGGCGATGAGAACATTATGGCGGGATAATGAAGAGGTTCCACGCTGTCAGCCAACACCATTCACCCTGCATGGCTCTGACCCCAAAGTGTCAACAAGCTAAACGACCGAGCAGCAGCGCATTACACACACACACACACACACACACACACACACACACACACACACACACACACACAAACATACACACAAGCATGTATACACACGCAGACAATCAGACAGATAATGTTAAAAATAATGTTTGTCTGGGTGTGAATTTGAGTGTCAGAGAATGATTTGTGTTTCTGTAAACATCTTGTGCACAGACACATGTTAATTATTGTTTCGACATGGTCACAATGTCGCCTGTGTGTGTGTGTGTGTGTGTGTGCGTGTGTGTGTGTGTGTGTGTGCGCGTGTGTGTGTGTGCGTGCGTGTGTCATATAACCACACAAACCTAATAATGAACCTGATTCGCTCACACACACTCTGGCTGTGCAGCCGGCGCTCTGCTGTTTGCAGAGTAAATATCATCTTCTTTATTGGTATTCAAAACATTCAGATTCAATAAATTGAGTCAACAGAGGTTGTTTCATAAAGCTAATCTTTGCTCACACATCACAACACAACACAATCACTGCCAGGAAAATGGAGTTTAGAGCAACTGAAACCTGCCTTCAGAAGTTCCTCTATCTCTCTTTGTCTCTCTCTCTCTGTCTGTCTCTCTGTATCTCTCTACCCTCCCAACCCGTCACTTTATCACACGTTTGCACACAGGCGCTGCTTCTCCTCTTTTATTCCTTCCTCAATGCAGCTCTATCTCTCTCCTCTCTCTGTCGTTTTCCTGGCCGTCTGATGCAACGCTCTATGGGAGCAGGGGGAAGAAACACTGGTTTTGTCTTTTTCCCTCTGTTTCGATTCAGACTCCTTTCTGCTTTAATAACGCGACAGGACAGAAACCTGTGTTGTAGAAGCGCTTTCGTCTGTGATTGTGCGCTTCATGTACACGTGCTGACAGACAGCTGCGGCCGGCTTCAGGAGAATGGAGGGTTTTTATTTTAATAATACCGGCAAAATTGGTATTCATAGAAACCATTCCTTCATCAGTCACGGCTTTAAAATAGAAAGGACTTTTTTCTTGATTTCTCTTGTTGGGCTGCGTTCAGACCAAAAGCGAAGCTAATTTTCACCCTGCGCTCGTTTAAATAACGGTATCATCTGTGTGTTTTTTTCTGTTGGCTGAAATAAACCTGCAACTATTGGCCCTTCTCTGAAACATCGGACGACCAAACAGTTCAAAACAAAACCCAAAGGTCACACAGCGTTGCTGTGTTGAGCAGTAACGACACAACAATTCATCGCTTTCAGTCACATGAGCGGCGTGGAGGCCTTGAGGAAAGAAGCGTCTACACGGAGTGGCAGCACAAGCTTTTTTATTTACAATCTCATCAAAACAACGCATGTTTACATCACCTGACAACTACGGGAAAACTGGGATATAACGATTAAATGAGAGTTTTGGGCACTTGTGACCCTCATACAGCACAAGGGACAATATTTCAAAGTGATGTTAACAGATATCAAGCTGAGAGAAGCCTTCACATGTCACTGCTGTGGAATGAAAGCCTACAAACATACTGGCAGCTTCATGTATTCCTAATGCGTCTGGGTCATCCCCGCTCTTCTCTGCAGCTTCGCAATGTGTTTTTCTAGCAGTTTTTGGACGCACATAAAAATTGTGTTCAAAATGTTCAACTTTTCAGCCCAAGACACGGAGTCGCAGCGCTCCTCAAGTCACCCCTGGCCATAAGTAGACTTGGAAGCGCTCATCGTCCAGGCAGAGCTCATGGAAGAAACTGTGATATTTATCGTACGGTTTCCTTGCTTCAGACCCGCTCACGCGTTTTTGAAGCGTAAACAGATTTGACTCAAATCTAATGAGAATAAACAGTCTGAAAGGATGCTGAAATAACAGATGAATTATATCAACATTCATTCTTCTTCTTTTAAAGACCAGAGGAGCAAACTTTTCAAACGCTTGTTTTTTTAAGGAGTTCTGATTGAACACTTAAACTGCAGCTGTGGGACATCAGGAGAATCTGACACGCTCCTACTGAGAGAGGGCTACACATTACCCCTTTGAATATTCAAAAACAAGTCATTCCCTTGACATGTTGGTAACTACATCGACTCTGTGTAATCGTTTTTTGTGACACATTTCCTGCCCTTTTTTCTGTCACACTTTTACTCCCCCTCTTATCATATACTGGTCACATTCTGCTTCAGTTTTAATTTGCTGTTGATACAATCTCATTATTTCCTGCATGTTTTTCTTGTTGTCATAAACTCAGTGTATCATCTTAATTTCACAGCACTTATTCAATCAGTGCAACAACGAGAGGGGTGTCTCCGCACTCTGCTGCTCTCACTGCAGTGTTTATCATCAGCAACAGGTCAGACACTTACAAACCTTCCCTCCTTTGAAGTTTCTCTTGTTCAGTTTAAGTTAATGTCGGTGAAAAATTGTTCTTCTTGAACAGATGTTTCATATTAATGCCTTCTAAGAAAAACTCCATTAAGGTCAGAGGTTCATACTTGAAAATAGTTTGTTAGAAGGAACATTTTTGAAATCCTTCTTGTTTCCTTACAGACTTTTCAATCAATAAATCATTATCTGTAGAGCGCAAATTCATAACAAGTGTTATCTCGAGACACTTTACAAAAAGAGCATATGGGATAATATGCAGGAAGGATTTCTCCTTTGTATTCCTCGCGTTTCTGTTGTCCACACGTCCTTGGCTCTGAGGTGGAGGTCGGAGCAGACCGTGCATGAATGAGGACGGCGGTGGTTGTGGGGGCGACAAATTCCGATGGTGGAGGTCGGGCGTCATGCGGTGGTTATGGGGACGACACAGTCCGATGGTGGAGGTTGGGCGTCATGCGGTGGTAGTGGGGACGACAAAATCCGATGGTGGAGGTTGGGCGTCATGCGGTGGTTATGGGGACGACACAGTCCGATGGTGGAGGTTGGGCGTCATGCGGTGGTAGTGGGGACGACAAAATCCGATGGTGGAGGTTGGGCGTCATGCGGTGGTTGTGGGGGCGACAAAGTCCGATGGTGGAGGTTGGGCGTCATGCGGTGGTTGTGGGGACGACACAGTCCGATGGTGGAGGTTGGGCGTCATGCGGTGGTAGTGGGGACGACAAAATCCGATGGTGGAGGTTGGGTGTCATGCGGTGGTTGTGGGGACGACAAAGTCCGATGGTGGAGGTTGGGTGTCATGCGGTGGTAGTGGGGACGACAAAATCCGATGGTGGAGGTTGGGTGTCATGCGGTGGTTGTGGGGATGACAAAGTCCGATGGTGGAGGTTGGGCGTCATGCGGTGGTTGTGGGGACGACAAAGTCCGATGGTGGAGGTTGGGCGTCATGCGGTGGTTATGGGGATGACAAAGTCTGATGGTGGAGGTTGGGTGTCATGCGGTGGTTGTGGGGATGACAAAGTCCGATGGTGGAGGTTGGGCGTCATGCGGTGGTTGTGGGGACGACAAAGTCCGATGGTGGAGGTTGGGCGTCATGCGGTGGTTATGGGGACGACAAAGTCTGATGGTGGAGGTTGGGTGTCATGCGGTGGTTGTGGGGATGACAAAGTCCGATGGTGGAGGTTGGGCGTCATGCGGTGGTTATGGGGACGACAAAGTCCGATGGTGGAGGTTGGGCGTCATGCGGTGGTTGTGGGGATGACAAAGTCCGATGGTGGAGGTTGGGCGTCATGCGGTGGTTATGGGGACGACAAAGTCTGATGGTGGAGGTTGGGCGTCATGCGGTGGTTGTGGGGATGACAAAGTCCGATGGTGGAGGTTGGGCGTCATGCGGTGGTTGTGGGGACGACAAAGTCTGATGGTGGAGGTTGGGTGTCATGCGGTGGTTGTGGGGACGACAAAGTCCGATGGTGGAGGTTGGGCGTCATGCGGTGGTTGTGGGGACGACAAAGTCCGATGGTGGAGGTTGGGCGTCATGCGGTGGTTGTGGGGACGACAAAGTCCGATGGTGGAGGTTGGGTGTCATGCGGTGGTTGTGGGGACGACAAAGTCCGATGGTGGAGGTTGGGCGTCATGCGGTGAGCCTGGTTTCTGCTGCCGGTACAAGGCCTCCTGGAGTTTTTGCACGGGGGGGGGGGGGGGGTCCATATCAGCAGGCTATCCTCACCGACAATCCCGAGGACCCCATAAGACCTGAGAGCTCCGGAGCTCCCAGGAAAATATAAGAAGACAAGAAAGCTAAAACCTGTTTCAGACTGTAGGTGATTTGAGTTCCGATTCCTTCCCGACAGTTGTGGGGTGGGGGGTTAAGATCCAATCTTAATGTCACAGAGCATCGAGGCTGCCCGGATGGTCTGGGGGAAGTCGTGAGAGAGACAAGGGATGGAAGTTGGCGACTGGCGGCAAGACGTTGGACACCTGTAATGCACATAACAGTTACAATCTATCCCTCCAGCTCTGAAGAGTGAATCATTGTTGTCCAATCTGGTTTTGTTTTTTGTTTATTCCTCTCTGCACAAAGCATTAAATCACACACAGAGAATAAAGATCAGACAGGTTTGATTGAGTCTCACCCATACATTTGCTCGCCCATTTGACGATTTGATTAAGAGTGTTTTAATTGTTCACTCATTGAATTGTATATGTAATAGCGGATTAAAAGTAACAACGGTCAATGTGTGATGTCATAAGGTGGATATTACTTTGGACTCGTCAGCTGAGCTGTCTGAGAGTTTGTTAAAGTGAAATGAGACATTCAAAGATGCAGCAGGACGACTACTACGGTGAGCCTAAAGGGACAAAATAGCATGAGATTAATCATGACTATAAAAAATGAATGCATTAATTTCGGACCTTAATCCCATCTTGATTAACGCCTTAGCGCTGCTGGCTCTGTGAGATACAACAATTTATTTCAAACACCCCTAAAGAAAAAATAACAAGGAGATTATGAGGCCTGTCCCAGACTAAGGATTTACATAGTCCAGCCTGATTGGTCAGATTTCTCCTGAAGTCGACTGACAGCTGAAAGTTTTGTCGTTGTTTTTTTGCGCCTACTGATCCATATTCGCATTTGAGTTTAACCGCATCATTAAACTATTTTTATCTTCTAATAACTTTTTTCTATGACAGAACATCGTTCTCACTCAGTAGGTCTGCTTTAATGTGACCTTATACTGTAGCGATATTACACATGTCCAATACAGCAGGCACACACAGCGACGGCCCAGTGTGTCGGGGTCACACCAGTGACAAACAAACAAAATCAGATTTATTGAACTGTCCTGATCATATTAATCCACAAAATGAGTTCCCACGATTTAAATCAACAGAACTGTTCAAAAAACGTTGCTATTCCGCTGACCTTTTGATGACACCTCATAACAGCCTAAAAGAGCCAATGAGAGCCTTTGTTGAAAGGAGGGACCTCCCCCTGTTCTGATGGCCAATTGCACGCAATTGTGTAATATGAGGTCCGCCCGAGAGATTATACAGGGCAGCCTTTTTTTAAAAGTGTTTGACCAATGATCGATTCATGGGTAAATAATGTGTCGTTTGTGATCACATGCCCCGTACCAGGTTCCAGTTACAGAACTAAGAAAACAGAGTGAGGAGCAGCAGCAGTGTTACAATGCATCACTTCTACGTCACTCTAAATCCTTCAAATGAATAAAAAATCCTCAAACCAAACCCTTCCTGTGTCCTGCTGTGGAGGAAGGAGCTGCACTAACTGTAGACCAGGTTCAGGTCTTTGTCTTCTCAGGTTGATGGATGGGTGTCGAGCTGAAAGTTAAAGATGATCTAAGAATCATTGTTCCCTTACTGCAGAACAGGAGAATTATTTATGAAGGTTCCTCCACTCATCACTCAGTCCATCTCCTTTTTTTAAGGAATGACGTCGTTTTATTGTACTCAGAACGATAAAGAATGAAATGATGATGATGTCATGTTGATGTACTCTGGATTGAACTCAGTGAAAGGACTGACAGGCCGATGTAATCAGTGGAACAAGGAGAACATATTTATAATGAAATCA
>CM036540.1:3232889-3280389 GCA_020745685.1 Tautogolabrus adspersus
TGGATGAACAACGATTGGTTTTAGACAGCACTGTCAATCGAATAAAAAAGTGATCAAATTCATATCAGGCTTTGTGACTAATTAATCACAACTTACTGCATAAACTGATGATATGAGAAGGATTGCATTACAGGTAGATTTACTGCATAACCCTGTTTCTAGTTGGTGATCAGCATCCACATTTTAATTTGACTGTTCTTCACATTATTATTTACTTAAACTGACCAAACTGCTTCCCTTCAGTTGTCACACACAGACACACACACACACATACTCACACACACACACACACACACACACACACACACACACACACACACTGTACCTCTGTTCTCTGCTGGATGCTTGTAACTGACATGTGACTCCCTCTTCATCAGATTGCACATCAACACAGACATACAGTAGGAGTGTGTGTGTTTGTGTGTGTTTCTCAGCGTGTTTATGTTAAGCTAATGCATAGAGGGAAAATTTGAGAGCAGAAGAGCATTTTTTTTTGGGGGGGGGGGGGGGGGGGGGGGGGGGGGGGGGCGGAATTAAGAGCCAGGGAGTTAAGTCACGGTTAAATTGTCCATCTATGTAAAGTTTGTCCACGGAGATGACTGTCTTTTTTCCTTGGTGTATCATTTGTTTACGGATGGGGTGAAGCAGTTTGCGTAGTCCATTATTTCTTTTGGAAATTAATCAAGTCCACATCTGTGGCGGTTGTTCGCAATGTTTTTCTGACCCATACGGTGAACGCGGTGGAACATGTTCCCGGTGTCCTTGGGAAGTTTCAGCTGATGGATCATGAAGTCCTTTGCGGTTTTCTCCGGGTCGTCTGTGGGGTGTTCTGGAACGCCGGTGGAAACGAGATTGTCCCTCATGCTGCGTGCCTGTAAGTCTAGGATGGATTCTTTCATGGCTTTGTTGTCAGTGGTAATGGATGTGAGCTGAGTTCAGCGGTGAGTGTGTTGACGGACTGCTGAATGATTTGTTTTTCTGGGTTAGTGTTTTGATTTGTTCCTGACTGAATTCCAGGCTGTGGCGGATAGCCTGGAATTCGCAGTGTAAAACTTTGATGAGAGCTATTCGGTTGTCGAGTCCGGAGAGTTTGTGTTCAATGGAGATTAGAATGTCGCTTACCACTGAGCAGTACGGTGGTTTTGGCGGTGTACCTGAGCTTGAGAGTGAAGCAGGTCGACTTCTTCTTCTGTTGTTACAGGGAGTGGAGTTGGTTCAGCCGGTGGTTTTATTGTCCTTGTTCATTGTGCACAGTCAGTCAAAACACTCGCCGATGTACTCTTCAAGATGATCCAGGTTGTTTGGTATCATAGTCCGGTTGTGAAAAAATAAAAAAGTAGTGAGAAGTAAATGTATATAGAAACGTTTTTTATCTTGTCCAGCAGCCGGGGTCTGCCATCTTGGGTCTCCCGCTGTCTCGTGAGATTCTGGTTTACAGCAGCATGAGCCTCCCCCTAACTGACTCTGCCACTGAGCCACAGCTGGTGCATTAGACTGAGATGTCCGGTAATATGCAGCCACGCTGAGCTGATTGTGTTTTTACTTCTTTATTTCCAGAATGAATTAAAAGCGTGTTATAAATTCAACGCCTTCACAAACTCATCATTAGTGACGTTAGCTAGTTCTAGATACAGTTCAATATACCAAACGATCCCCCTGCTGTAAATATAACTTATGTGCAACTGGAAGTCCCTTTTTGTCTCCAATTGTGCGACACTAGCAAAATCCCTCAGTCATTCAAAGCCATCACTTCACAGATTATGCAAAACGTTAAAGGCAGGGTTGGTAATTTTCTCCAGATCCACTTTTTAAGATTTTGGTTGAAATTGTCTTTAGGTCCTGACAGACATTAATAACTCATGTGCTCTGAAAAAGGAACAAAGAAAATCCGTCATCTGTAGCAGTTGTAAACCTGTAAAAACTTCAACCAATGTCTGCCACAAGGTACCAATCTGATGAACCAATCACGCCTCCCTGTCTCCCTGCTCGTTCTCTACCCCTTGTGTGCACTAGCCCACACTCAAAGCACGTCAAAGATGACAGAGTTTATACTGTGAGTATGTGGTTGGCCGTTGTGAGTAGTAAAATAGTCACGTTTTTTTATACATGTCTTACGATCAAGTTTAGTGTTTACTTACCGCTGAATGAGACATGAGATGACGTAGTTTCTACACAATGCAAGCGATGAGCTGAGGTCCGCTTCTGGAGTAACGGCGCTCGTGCATGTAAGTGAGGGGCGTGGCTTTAGAGGGAGCACAGAGGGGAGGGGGGTGGGTGTAGACGGAGAACGGAGGGAATGCTACTTTCTAAATCATGCTAGTTTTTGATAATTACCAACCCTGCCTTTAAGCAAGAATATGATTGAAACCACTTTAAACAGGTTGATTGCTGCTGTAAAGCTGTGAATGTTAACATGGGGCTGTACGAGGACTGACTCACTTTTGGAGCAAGCCTCTAGTGGCCGTTTGGGGAACAACACATTTTGGCATGTTTGTGTATAAAAACATAAATATAAGCTACACTGTTTTTGTTTTGGGTCAATCTCATATACACCTTCCTGCTGCGAAAAAACACACTCACAAAAGCACCACATTCTGTATTAATCCACACTGAAAAACACACTGGATTTTCTTGACTGTGCCCGTCGTAGTTTTTGCAGTGAAAGTTCAAAACAGATCAGCTGTGTTTTGATGTGGTCTGGGAATGTGGGAAAAGAAGGATTCCACAAATATTTGGGACAAAGCAGACAAGCAAAAGAGGCAGGAAAAGTCAGAACGATCCCGAGTGATGATTCAGACAAGCTGCAGTAGCAGAAACTAAAATCTACTGTCACCACTGCTTGATACAAGAACATCATCTATAATACATCTGCAACATTCTGCAGAGAGGAGGAGTCCAGAGGGGGAAACAGATGTACGCATACACTGTTCTATTGTTTTTGTTCTGTCTCTGAATCAACTCATGACGGCTTCTTTTTGCACTTTTGAACTATGTGGTAGTATTGTTGCCAAGACCACACTAACCAAGACCAAGATATACCCGAGACCAGAGTGCTCTGAGACCAAGAAAAGACCAAGACATTTGGGGATCGAGACCGAGAGAAGACCAAGACCATAAATATCACAGAAAAATCTTCATCTTGTGTGCAGCAGGTCACTCATTTAGACAGTAACACCAGGAAGGTTGCGCCCTTAGCCAGGGGATAAAAATCGAACTTCAAATGAATTTTAGTTATTTGTTCTTTTAGAAAGAGGCGTTTTCCTTCTAATCACAGGAATGACGTGGAAAAATAGCCTGTCGGTGGTGGTCCTGATTTAAAATCCGTACGTCCAGTCTGAGACCGAGACAAGACCAAGTAAAAATGCTTTCAAGTCCGAGACGAGACCTTCTGAAAGTGGTCTTGAGACCAACACCAATTTCGAGTACTACAACACTACTATGAGGGTGAACTCTCTGTCAGTCAAGTATCACACTAAATCATATTTCTCTCAGCTAACTCTCCTCAGTCCAAACTGTCAAAATGCTGCCTCGTATCTTGACTTGTTGTGTGGCGATTCTTCTGTGTGCTCTCTCTGTCTAAATAATTCCAAAGTGAGTTCAAACATCCATTCACAGAAAATTCCCCTGCAGATCACCATCCCACTGTGATTGACAGTTAAAAGGTTTATAATTGAAGATGTGCTGCTTAAAAACAAAGAAATGAGACCACACAACAAAACTATCGCTGCTTTCCCCTTCTGCAGTCTGTCTGATGGAAAATGAGGACACAACTTTATATCCAGAGGGGGAGAGCCGAAGAAAAAGCCCAAAAACTCTTCCCCAAACTGTGACATCGATGAATCAGGACAATTTTTCTGCACATTTTCTCCTCCACCTCACTTCCTCCCTTCTTTCCCTTCATGCACATTTAACAGTGGAAGGTCGGTTAGCTCAGAAAGTCTGATGAAAAACAAACACGTTCATTTCGATACTTTTTTCTCCTTTAGACGCACTTGAACAGAGCATGCTCACACCGGGGTGGCTGTGGATCAGTTGGTAGAGTCGTCGTCTCTCAGCAAGAAGGTTGAGGGTTCGATCCCCAGCTCCTACAGCCACATGTCCGATGTGTCCTTGGGCAAGACACCGAACCCCGGATTGCTCCCGCTGTTTTGTTGGTGGCGTATGAATGGGATTAGTTACCTCTGATGGTCTCACTACACAGCAGCCTCTACCATCAGTGTGTGAATGTGTAAAGTGTAAAGACGCTTTGAGTAGTCAGACGACTAGAACAGAAATATACAAGCTCAAGTCCATTTACCATTTAGGTTTTGAACAGTGTTTAAGTCATTGGAATACTTTTAAAGAATAAGCATAAAGTTCAAACTTTAAAAAAACAATGCTTGTCAGCGCTGATCAAGACGTCTGTGGTCGAAACATGTATCTGTTTTAAATGATTTAGCCGTTATAATGACGGCCTTTATGAAATATTCCCCTCCTTTTTTTGCATTGTACTTCATCGAAGCGTTTCCTCCCCCTTTGTGTGTACAGCGTTTTCCCCTGTTTTCCAAAAGCCCCCAAACAAAGAAATGTCTAAATAATAAATAAAACAGAGTTGATCACTTTACACCAAAAGTTTGAGATGATGTGTAAAAAACACAAGAAATGAAAACAAAGGAGAGCTTATGAAAGCAGGTGTAAACCACAGACTGTGTTAATAAGATGGATGCAATGACAGCTCTTTAAAAGTGAAGCCAAAACATGTGACACTCCCCCTACTGACTGGCTGAAATGTAGGACATAGACGCTTTACAAACGAGCATAAGGGATAATATGCAGGAAGGATTTCTCCTTTGTATTCCTCTGTCATGATTTGGTCTGTTTTAGTTTGTAGTTCAGAGTTTAGATTTCTTTATACGGTCTTAGTTCTCATCCTTCCCTGGTGTTGTTTCCCTTGTGTTTCTTTAAATGAATGTTCCTATTGTTCGTTTAGTGTTTGTGTTTTATGGTGTAATTTCTCATCCTTGTGTTCCTCTATGTTCTAGTTGCATTCTTGAGTTTCTGTGTCTTCAGTGTTGCATGTATGGGTTTTGTAGTTGTCCTCAGTGTTTCTCGTCATGTGTTCATTCCTGCCTCTGTGTGTTTCCCTCCAGTGTGATTGCCCTGATTGTCCTCACCTGTGTCTTGTGAGTCTCACCTGTGTTTGATTACCCTTGTCTATTTAGTCTCTGTGTTCCTTCCCTCGTGTCGTCAGTTCATTGTTGTATTTCAGTGTAAAGTAAGTCCTGTCAGTTATCAGTCTCCCTCGGTGTTTTTTACCCTCAGTGGTTTTTTCAGTTTGAAGAGTTTTCATAGTAGTTTGTTTTGCCTTGTGCTTTTTTAGTTAAATAAATCAGTTTTTCGTAATTCTGCATTTGGGTCCAGTTCTCCTGTTTTTTCCATTCCTGACATCCTCGTGTTCCTGTTGTCCACTTTCTTACTGCTGAGGTGAAGGTCGGAGCAGGCCGTGCATGAATGAGGACGTCGGTGGTTGTGGGGACGACACAGTCCGATGATGGTGGCTGGGCGTCAGGGACGTCGGGTGGTAGTAGTGCCAGATCACCTCGCTGAGTAAGAAACGGGCGCTATGTGAGGCGCAGAGCACAAAGAGGGTGGATATAGTTGCTTGACTAACATAAGGTTTTTTCCGACCAAACAGTTCTGGGGACTTTTTGAAGAGGAACTATCCACTAGAGAGTTCCCTGAGAACTACACACCATGGGGACTTAAATTCTGTCTGCATTCGCTCCGCCATGGTGCTGGTTCATATGAACCTTAAAGTGACGTAAGCTGGCCGACAGTTGCTATAGCAACGTCATTCCTGCGACAGAAACAGAAGAAATGGAGGATACCGTGGTGGGAGCTGTTCGTGTGTTGTGTGTGATGTTCATGAATGAAATTGAGTTTGAAAGGAGACGTGCAAGAGAAAAAAGCATTTGAGAGATGGACAGCAAAGAGGAGACGACTTATTCAAAAGTTGGCAGCGCTTCACATGATTGAGGCGGACAGGAAACAACAGCGCTGCAGACGGGTAACTTTTATGTTTGCTTATAGTGTAATAAGTGCTCATTTATTTTTGTCATATGTTCAAAAAATGTTTGCGGTAATACAATACTGTGGAGAAATAAGTCTTAAGTGAAACACAAAAATGTGTTTGTTTCAGACGTTGCTGCGGATAACGGCACAGTGCTGTGCACCGTCCGTTTGGATGAAAAGGAGAGCAGATGAATGGTGGAAGTCTGTTGTTTCAAATTTTAATGAAGAGCAGTGGATAGAAAACTTCCGGATGTCAAGAGAAACATTTGAATATATATGTCGCCGCCTGAAGCCTGTAATGGAGAAAGTGAATACAAATTATCGACTCTCTGTGCCACTAAAAAAAAAGAGTTGCGGTCGCGTTGTGGAAACTTGCCACAAACGCCGAATACAGGAGTATTACACATCTGTTTGGTGTTGGCATTTCAACTGCCTGTAACTGCCTGAAAGAATTTTGCTCCTCTGTGGAAGAAGTCCTTTTTCCCGAGGTAATTAAGATGCCTAATGAAGAGAAGCTCAGAGAAATGGCTCTTTTCTTTGAACAAAGGTGGGGGTTATCACAGTGTACAGGGGCTATTGACGGCTCACATATTCCAATTTTAGCTCCACAGGAATACCACACAGAATATTTCAAACCCAAGGGGTGGTATTCCTTTATATTGCAGGCAGTAGTTGACGGCAAAGGTCTGTTTTGGAATATTTATGCTGGTCGACCTGCGCTTGTCTGCACTGTGGGAACTGGCTGAGAGGGGAAAAATGTTTTCACAGGTTCACAAGAAAATCAGTGGGCAGGAGGTTGGCCACTACATACTAGGAGATGCTGCCTATCCACTCACTAGCTGGCTCATGAAGCCTTTTCAAGACAATGGTCACCTCACGCGACAACAACAGCTCTACAAACACAAAACAAGCAAGGCGAGGGTTGTGGTTGAAAATGCATTCGGCCGGCTGAAAGGAAGCTGGAGATGTCTACAGAAGCGCAATGACTGCAGTCTTGACAGAGTGAAGTCCATGGTGATCACCTGTTGTGTACTTCACAACCTCTGGGAGAGCCTTGATGAGGTGTATATATTACCTCCTCCCCTTCCCCAGCCTGGTGTGCTACTGCCACCTGGGGCAGAGACTGAGGGAATAGAAGTGCGTGGAACCCTGATGAATTATCTGAACCCTTTGGCTGACAACTAACTGACTGAAGCTTCACAGACATATTTATGAGTGCATACATGTTACACCTAACAGTGAGAAGGGATATCATTTGAATAAATGAATGAAGTAGTTTTAAAACGACATCGAGCCTGAGTTTGTGCTTTTTCTTCTTTCATGACTTCATGTGTAATATGAGTGGCTGCATATAACTACAGTAAACTGTACTTCCTCACAAACATATTTATTTTTAACAGAACTTTGATTTATTTAATATCTTAATGAATAAGTTAAATAGAAATAAATAAAGAGAGAAGTCAATAAATCATGTGAATGAGTTCATTTGAATAAATAAGGTATTAAATAAGTTAGAGGTTCATTTAAAGAATAAATAGGTTGATAAAAAAAGTGAATTAAGTTAATAAATAATACAATTGAGCAGAAATTATTTTCAAACAACAAAAACACTTGAGGGGTCCAATTCAGGGTGCAGATGACCTGGTGCCCTAAGAGGGTCAAAAGGCCATCTTGAAAAGCAGCCTGTTGGCGCCTTGCTTCTGCAGCCTCTGCTCGTAGCTGCTTCTTCAGCCTCTCTTTCATTTTGCTCTTTCAGCATTTCCACAAGATTCTGGACTTGAGCTTGGCTTCCTCTGCAGTTTTCCTCTTCTGACTCTAGCATATCCTTAACCAGACACAGGACACTTGACTCACCCCTTTTTCTTTTTCCTGGCAAAACAAACAAACACAACAGAGGGGCGGAGAATATTAATCACTTGTGTTGTGAATTAATGATAATTATACTCATTAAATATTATTATTATTATACTTAATCAAACACATAACTTAAGAGATAATGACACTTCACAGGTATAGCCTGTGTACATGCAGTTTGACAAGAACGCATTTCCATTACTTGGTATAGCAGGTAGGGGAGAGCTAGGGTGACTGGGGGTGCTGCAGGCCACAGGAGTACTGCTGGGAGAGCTGGTGTGGGCCAACACGAAGGACTCTGGTGCAATCTAAAAAAAAAGCATTTTAAGTTAGCTGCCCTAAAGTGCTCTAATTTGTAGTGCTCATAGCAGGTAATATGAGCCTACCTTGGCATATTTGTATTCTGTATTTACTTTTCTAACCAACATTTAAACCTGTATTTCATTCATTAACCCAGTTTTCAGCCTGCAATACATTTGTTTACTATTTCATATATATTTCTGTCTCTATCATCCATTTAGGCTACTTCATCTTTAACCTGTATTGCATTTAGCATATTTAAGATAGTCTGTCTTTAGCTGTCTCACAGACTGCCTGGTGATGATGGGTGCTAGATTTAGCAAACACTAAAGCAAGAAACACCTTGTTATTACTTTCAAATAATGTTTTATGAAGTCAGGGTTACCCCTCTTACCCTCTTCAGGGGATTCCAACGGCGGACTGCAGCTACCGGAGCTGCCGCTGGCGATAGCCTCTAAAAGCCCGACTGCTGAGTCCTGCGTGATCGCATTACCGGCATTTGACGGTCTGTGGCCGAGGATAGCGTCAAGCCTAGGATACCACTTGCTGGTTTTCCTGTCAGATCCGCTCTGGTTGTGGTCTTAGATTTTTTTGAAATCTTGTTTCAGCTTTTTGATCTTCTCACGGCACTGCTTCGCTGTGTGGCTGATACCCAATGTAGCGAGCTGGCTTGAGATACTTTGAAATATTTTGATATTCTGCTTTGATGAATCAAAATCCCGTTGGATTTCCTCCGTCGCGTAAATGCATAATAACGCCTGGACTTCGTTTTTCCGTGTTACTCTCCATTTTTTATATTTTACAGAGCTTCTTCATCTGATATTTAGGCTACTGTTATTTGATAACGTTTACTGTGGGATTTAAAAAACGTATGGAATCCCGTTCATTTACGTCACTCAAAGTCCCTCTTGAGATGAGAGAGTACCTACCATGAAGCAGGAGCTAAAAAAGTTCCTCTACACGGGGTTATAGGAACTACAATAGTTCATAGTAAAAAAGTTTGAGTGTCAGCTCTCATTGCCTTTAGGAGCCAGGTGTCTCTCAGAGTGGCACGTTGGTATTTACAAGGCAGAGTTTATTCTTTATTCTTAGACAGACTGAACTCTGGCTTCTCTCCTTTCATTGTGTCCCTAAACACAAAACGCACTGTGGAGCAAGTGTGCATGGTTCATAGCTGTGAGCTGGACTTTTGGTTCTCCTTTAGATGTAGTGGTGAGTGTTTCCTTGTATTGTGACATTTTAATATCAGCTTCATGTCCACAGGAATATAAAAGCTTGCTGTCTCTCAGACCTCTGTCCCATTAAACTCACGTTTCATGTATCAGCAAATGCAAATATATATCACCTTTAAGCAGGAAGTTAAATGTGTGTTCTGTTTAATGGATAGGGTGTGACTTCAAACTGTATAAAGATGGTGTCTCAAACTTCTCTGGCTGCCATCTTGCACTGCTGATGTCATTTAGAATCAGAGTCTGTGCAGTAAGAAATGTTTCTGTGAGACATAAAAACAAAAGCAGAAATCTGAAGTCTGCATGAGACAACGTTTGGGGAGATGCTGTCAACACTGGGTGTATATTTCCCAGTTGAGAGCCTGTGGTGAGATTTTTACTGTCAGATTGTGTCAACAGCACATTTTGAGTTAGCCTCAGGGCTACCATGTTTACGGTGCTTGGAACACCGTCAGCACCTCCATCTTCTTCCCTCCCTTTGTCTGTTGGTGCTCAAGAAGCAGTGAAGTCATCATCCAGATTTTAATCATCAAAAATCTTTGATATCATAACGATGGCCCTGATGAGTCTGTGAGTTGATTTGGTCAACCCAGATTTCTTCACTGGTAGAAAAAAGAATGAACAAGGAAATATGTTGTTACAAAAACACAACTCTTCTGCACTTGTATTTGTGTTCTCCGGTACTGTGGACCACTAAAAGATTCAGTGTTGGTACGCAGCACTGAAGAGCAGCTGCCTGCCAAAAGACACAAAATCAAAAACCAGTCAGCAAGAAAACACATCAGCTAACGTTAAGTCATCTTAAACAACACTTTGTCTCCTCATGAATTGCTTCTAAGTCGTTCTGGATGGCTTCTGAAGCGTCGTTGTTGTATCCCTACACAACCCACAAACCTCCACCGTCAGTATAGAAGCTCCTGCACTGATCAGTTCCTGACTTTTTTAGAGGCACACAGAAAGCTGAAGCAAAACTGACTGATGCTCTCAAACTGTGTGTGCTGAAGTCAATCCGGCAGAAGGCACAGTCAACCACACTTCCCATATCTCCTCCTGTGTGTGGCATGATCCTCCTTTGACTGTGCTTCGCTGATTACATACAAGCTGCCACCTCCTCGGCTCACAGGAAACCTGCGCTTCCTCCTGCTGCATCTATTTGATAAAGACCCTGCACAGCTGTGGATGCAGAATATGACCTCTGTAAGCAGCACAGACTGTTTAAAGGCCTAACAACAACAAAAAAGCAACGATAGGTAAATTCTCACTGCAAAAGACACTTAAATATGACTGTACTGGCTCCTTTACGGAGAAGGGAATGAGCTCCAATACAGAGAGTGCAATAGATATGGTGTAAAGGAAGATTATAGCTGGTGTTAATTTTCATCTTGTCCATAGTTAGGGTTTACATACAGTGTAATTAAAACAGACAGCTTCCAGCATCATCTATCTATAAATCCAGGAATCTGTGTGTTAGTTGAGTTTCTACACAATCATTCGTCCGATGGACATCAGTCCTGGCGGGTGTATTGCTGTGGACCCAAGGAAGTGCAGTGCAGATTGTGAAGTTTAGATGAGCTCATATTGTTAGTAAAACATTTTAAATAGTTTTGCCGTGGCGCAATACGATGGAATCAAAACCTCCCGGAAACACAAGACAAGCAGAAACAACACACACGTGCAGAAGGAGACTCGCCCAAGGCAATGTTATTTAGGTCGCGAAGTGGACTGGACGGGACACACTCAACATTGCATCGTATGTTTACCGTTTCGTTTAGCTAAATGGAGGCTGTGTTTAGTACTAAATACGGTCCCCCTTTCCGTTTGACTATTACACGTTAGCTAACCGTCGTTAACAAAAGGCGCGTGATATCACATGGCCAATGTTGTGCAACTTAGTTAGCTAGCTAACGTAACTCCGTAACTAGACATGTATTGTCTTTTATGTGAATGCTTAGCTGTTATTTAACATTAGCAATGCCAGGTGTAAGCCATCATACCAACCAGTTGACTGCATTGTATGGAAGCGAATAGTGATCAGAATTCAAATTAAAAAGATAATTTGAAAATGAAAATGCATTAACAGAAATGCTTTTAATTTTCAGAATATGGGTGTATTATTTGACTCAAAAATAAAATGATTAATTTATCTAATTTGCATTTTAGTTTTTCTTCAAAAATGCACATTCTTTGACTAAATTTAAAAGAAAAAGAAAATGACATTTGATTTTTCATTTTTTTAAATGCCCCACTTAATTTGTAACATAATTCAAATGAAAATGCTAATCTTAAAATGAAAATGTATTGACAGAAACGCGTTTTAACTTTCAGAATATAGGTGCATTATTTGACCTAAAATTAATATTCAGTCATTCAATTTGCATTATACTTTTGCTCTCTATGTTTGCAAATTGTATGACATAATTAAAATTAAAACGAAAATGTCTTTGGCTTTTCGGTGTGCATCTTAAACGCTGGTGCAAGCCGTTAGCCAATAAGTCCTTAGAACAAGAATAGAACGGTCCAGACCGGTCAAGACCAGACGAGTTGGGTACTCTTGGACCAGACCGGAGTGCGTTGAGAAGGAAAGAAGCGGGAAACATGGCGAAGTCCGTTGTAGAGCTTTTGCGGGAGGCAGCTGCCGCGTTAGAACAGCAGCAAGGACAGCCTCAGATTGATGCCAGCAACGTTGTTGTACCACCACCCACGGTCTGCCCTTCTCCTAATGCATCTACACCTTCTGCTCCCGAATCGCCGTCCTAGGGTTCGAGGTAAGATTTTAGCTTTCCCAGCAATGCTGCTAATGGTTGCACCAACGTGATTTAACTGTAAATGACTTGAAACTGTAGGGGAAATGTAATTTTTGGCACAGAGCATCGGGGTCACAGGTCGGCGTTTTTTTTTAAACGCCAGCATTTCAGTGAGAGAGCATTTGCAGCATCAGGCGGCCTCCCAGAGAAAAAGCACAGCGTCCAGCATCTTTTTTGTGCGGCTGCTCCGCAGGCTCAAATTGAAACTCTGTCAACTTTTCAGAAAGGCGCTGTTATATAACCGGCGTATGATATTTCCCGTAGTTTTGCCGCCTACGGATCGTGTCCTGTACCCACATCTCAAATATAAACATGCAGTAAAATGTAACAGAGCAGTGTCGCTCTGTCCACCTAGAGTTTTTTCCAGGTAGAAAAGCGCTGGCTGTGCGCTCTGGAGCTCTGAGAAGAAAAGTGCTGCATGTCCGTCCTGTCTCTATGACAACAGTCTGTTGACAACGGCCGCTGTATGACCGACACTGCTCCGTGACGTTTTACTGCATGTTTTATATTTGAGATCGTTTTTACCCCAGCAGACACGGAGCAAAGAGGATGTGAGTACAAGACACAATCCGTAGGAGGCTACAATACGGGGAATATCATAGATTTGAAGTTAAATTATGCACAGTTGTGTGATGACAGGAGAATTGTGAATCAAAGTAATTAATGCAACCTGCGTGTAATCTGCAGCTCATATGCACTCCTAAAATCTATTTTTTGACTCTTGTCTTTTATTTTCTACACCCTATGCAAGTGTTAGCAGCATTTTTTAAACAGAAATGGATAGGGGTGGGACAGTTCACAAAATTCACGGTGTGTTTTGGTTTCATGCTGGTTCTCAAGGGGGACATCTACTGGATCAAAAAGTCACACATTCTTCCTTTAAATATGTTTATATAGGATTGTATTGCTTTTTTCATATAAAACACGGCTCACACTACTCACACTGAGAAAAATTAAATTTGTGTAAAAATATATTTCAGGCAAACAGGGGCATGTGTATTTACCTGTTTACCCACCTCTCATAGCTTACAATACCAGCACTTAGTTCCAAAACCTTCTCCACTGCACAGATTCCCCACATGCTGTGTAGAGCTGTCAGGACTTGGCCACACAATGTCATTTTTAAACACTAGTGTTTGCCTTTTACCTTCCAGTTGGTCATGCTACTGCTTTATTTTTTCCCTTAGACAAATACTGCACTGCATCTGAGTTTTCCGATTATCTCCACTTGAACTTTCCACAACTAAAGCACTGTGGAGGGTTTCAGCTCTTAAGGAGCCGAGGTTCTACGAGGTCCAAGGTCTTGGACATCATTCCCTGTCCAGAGGATGGGTATACTCCAGAGAGACTGTGCAGCTAAGAACTTGGAGTGGGGGCAGCATTGATTAATATAAGGCCACTCCAAAAAGATATCGACCTGGAGGTAACATTGTGTTTCAGCTTTAGTGAGTGCTGGGCGATATGGTCTAAAATAAAATCTCCAAGATATGTCATATGTCATTAAAGATGATTTATTGCTTGATACAAATAAATATAATAGTTGTGTCTAATTATTGCTTTTAGCTAGAGTCCATCCAATGAGACCTTGACTGCTCAAACGACTGGACCACAAGTAGAATGTGTGTACTGCACAGAGAAATTTAGCTTCTCTGAGATTGAAGACCACATTGACAGTTGTGAGAAGTGAGACCTGTTTTTCATTTATACATGCATTTTTTTTTATTTTTTAAGTCTTACACACATTCCTTTATCCTAGATCACCAGTGGGGACAATGTTGTACATAATTTAAAGCCCTATTCGCACAGGACTAGTATTACCTGGGGACCTCCCGTAATTTGTAATAGATACGGAGGTCGTCTGCGATCTTAATCCCGTGCAAATATGCCATGTCCGTAATTTGTAAAGTAAAAATTCCAACGCAAATTACCTACCATATTTCGCCAAACACAGAGGTTATGTGATAATATTAGTCCCGTGTGAATCTGCATCTCGGGGATTTGGGGTTGTTTTCTGTTTTTCGTGTTCTCCGCGCCTTGTTTCTGCCTTTTTACCGGTCGAGAATTATGGAGGCTGTGTTGGCAATTATAAATGAAAAGTTTTGACAGCTTTTTGGGTGCAAAAAAATTCAGGAGCATGGAGACCCATTCGCAGAAAGAGCAAGCTCAAATCCATCAGAAGAGCGAAATCTCGAAAAAAATGATTAGATGGATTACATGCATCTCGGAGGGAACTCAGGCAGGAACATCAGAGGGAACTCAGGCAGGAACATTGCAGGGAACTAGGGCAGGAACATCGCAGGGAACTAGGGCAGGAACATCGCAGGGAACTAGGGCAGGAACATCGGAGGGAACTAGGGCAGGAACATCGGAGGGAACTAGGGCAGGAACATCGCAGGGAACTCGGGCAGGAACATCGCAGGGAACTCGGGCAGGAACATCGGAGGGAACTAGGGCAGGAACATCGGAGGGAACTAGGGCAGGAACATCGGAGGGAACTAGGGCAGGAACATCGCAGGGAACTAGGGCAGGAACATCGGAGGGAACTAGGGCAGGAACATCGGAGGGAACTAGGGCAGGAACATCGCAGGGAACTCGGGCAGGAACATCGCAGGGAACTAGGGCAGGAACATCGGAGGGAACTAGGGCAGGAACATCGGAGGGAACTAGGGCAGGAACATCGCAGGGAACTCGGGCAGGAACATCGCAGGGAACTAGGGCAGGAACCTCAGTTGCTGCTAGTTCATCTGGCTGCCAAAGTTTATTAAATTCACATTAATTCACTCTTTAATACATTTTTTTTTTACATTATCTATGATGTCATTGCAAAATATATTAAATTGAGCTCCTGTCCAACATATGGTAAAATCCACATTTTGACCTTTTTTGATAATGACTTGGTTTCACAGAGTGGATGACAGAGCCTGACATTGCTGTTGCGACCAACATGTATTGACGTCACTTGCTCAACAATGCTGAATACAAGCCTGAGTTGGTTGCAAGGCTTGATCTTAGATCCAGTGAGGAAGGTCGTGAAAGAGAGATTCTAACTTTCTACAAAAAGGAATTGACTGGGCAAGCCCATTGTCTGTCATATTAATGGGTAGGTAACTCTCACTGAATGCATTTCTTTTATTGAAAGATGACAATGACAGAAATTTAAATTGTTTATTCAATGTAAACATGCATTCTATCACCCTATATTAGACCTATCAACTAGTTGAATTAAAATAGATTTGACCCAGACACATCTATAGGAAGGCTACAGATTATTAGGGTGGGATGTGTTGATGATCTGTTGCCATTCCTTTAAATTGAATCTACAAAGTTATACCTGAAACTACTTGTATTTCAGGTGATGCAGCTGTTGGGGATGGTGTCAAACGCCATTTCTTTTCAATGATAATGGATAAAATCCAGTTTGGATTTGACCTTGACCTTGGTGAGATTTTACAATTGATTTTGTTAAACAGGAGACTACTCAGTGGTTGGCTCTAAACCCCTGTCTGGACTGGGTTTTATTTGAAGTGTGATGTTTCAGACAGTCTAACACTTGTGTGTTTTAACCTGGAATTAAAGCAGTTCAGAAAGTAATACTTCTTATGAAGGATAAAGGGCACAGTCTAGGGTTGTATTACTAAACTTTTGCAGAATAATTTGCGCTTTCTCAGATTGTTTCTCAGCGTTCTTGTCTGAATGAGTTCTGAAATGTATGTTATGTAAATTCTTTTGTCAACAATGATGTATAAAGGTTAGTCACGAGCCAAGAAAGATCCTAATAATTACAGATTAACAAATGGGCCTCCTGAACACATTCATGTGAACTAGATATAAACTTGAGCCATCTTGCAATTTCAATTGAACAAACCATTTTGCCAGGAAAATAATATTGTCTCAGCTGAAATTGAATTCAAATGACGTCTAGAATTCCTTTTTTCCAATCGTAGAAAACACTGGCAGAACTCTTCTGTTCAATGGGACAGAGGATCACAAGGTCCCATCTACCACAAGAGTCCTGGTAGATGGGGATCTTTTCAGGGTTGCCGGACGTGTCATAGGACATTCTTTTATTCATGGAGGTCCCTGATTCACTGGACTGAGCCCATCAATGTTGCAGCTAATTGTAGGGAATAATGAGGAGTCTCCAGCTTTGGGACTTTGCGACTGCCCTGATACAGAAGTTGTCGATATGGTGTCTGTTGTACGTTTTACCTGTCGTAATTACTTGTATTTGTGCTTAACTATGCCACTACTTGTTTATTCAATGAAATGAACTATTATTTATGATTTATATCATGCAACTATGTTTACTTTATAAGTGATGTATAACAGCATAGAACATATGTGATATTTATAAAATAAATAATTGCAGCTGGATAGTCAGAAGGAACTCACCCCGCAGGAAAGATCTGAAGTGAACAATCTGGCATTCAGTCGGGGTCTTCCCCTCATGAACAGTAACAACAGGAGGTGGTTGGCGGAGAAAATCCTGCACCATGCGGTATATGAATGAGTCAAAAAAAGATTCATAAATACAACTTGTCATTGTCTGGCCAGTCACAATTTTTTCCCTCGGTAAAGGGATAGTGAAATTGAAAACAAATGCAATACATGCAGTCAAAGAGAAAGGACTCAATATGCTACGAGGCATATTACTAATAGAATGAATTTATACTTAAGTCTACTTCTGTGTGATAATGACATCCTGTTGCAACTTTGTCTTAAAAATACTGTGTGAACTCTTTAACTGACAAGTTACTTTTGTAGGTCATTGAACGGAGACGAACACAAATGAAGCAGCTGCGTACGGGGCTGAAAGACACTGATGTGCTCAACGTGATAAAAGATCTGCAGCACAAGTGATGGACTCACAGGTAATTAGCTTCTCCCATTAGGCTGATGACTGTTCACTTAATAAGTATTATTATGATTTTATCCAAAAAGCCAAACACACGTGGGAGTTCTGTCATTTAACTATTAAAGTAGAATAAAAGTTTTTTTTCTGCTTCATTTTTTAAAATGTGATTGCCTTGTACCACATAGCATTATTCTATTAACTTACTCTTGTTAATTCAAGTCTCTCATAACCTTCTCTTCCAGATGATCTTGAAAAGGATCATCTGGCTAACGCCTGATAATGAGGATGACCCCAACCGTGTGGAGGAGACCTGCCTGGTCACAGGCTTTTTAAGAGACTACATTGAAAATGGTCAGAGAAATGTAGATTTGAAATAATAGATTTTAACAGCTTAAATCTGTTGCTGAGTTCTCACACTTAAGACTAATTGATTCAGTGTGGCTCCACATCAGTGTACATCTACAGATTCTACTTTGTAAACCTTTAACTTGTGTATTACTGTACTGTAGAAGGGCCAACTCTTGTGAAAATACATTTTCAATTGAAACAGTGACTGATGCTTTGAAGGTTAACTTCTGAAATTTCCCAAAATAAGATATCTCAATAACATAATGTAAGCAAATGCTTGGGTTTCAAAAACTATTAAATTTATGACCATGTCTCTTTAGGGTCTTCTGAGGAACTGCACAAACTCTCTCCTCTGTTTCTGAGAACTGCTGTGTTGCATGGAGTCCAATCGTCCTTGGCTGGAATATCTGTTCACAGGTGCCAGAAGTTGGTCGACTCCATGCAACACAGCAGTTCTCAGAAACAGAGGTTATACATATAAGTTCAGTGATTCACAGGAAAGGTACATCTTCAAGCATCTTTCAGTTTATACAGTATTTGATCATTTTTTTCTGCATGTTTTGATTTGGAACAGAATGTGCATTGTTCCCAATGCATTTGAATGCATGGAAATAAAAGCTATTATAAGGATTTTGAGCTTTACTCACTGTTTAAGTCACACTGCTATTATTTTGAACACAACTGTACAGCTGAGACCTTGATTTGTTCTAAAGATGCAACATCGTTTAAAATGTGTTTTCAATCACCTGTTGAGTTAAATATTTGTATTTACAGTGTAAGTGTGATCTCTCACTGCTCAGGCTTGTGGACAGCAATTTAACTTACTGTTCAGCTGTGGTTGGGGACTTCATATTTTCATACTTTTTCATTTTCTTGCAAAGCACTGTACATTCAAGAGTTTCTACTATTTGTTAATACATTACCTTTAAGAAGGCAACATGTTACAGAACATCCTTGGTGTCAAAGTAGTGGCACAGTTGTTTGTTGAACGTAGTAGTTTCATGCAACTTAGACCCTTGTTCAATTTTATTGACCATTTTTACAATGAAAGTTGTTAACAGTTGTGGGAATGCCTTCCTCTGGGGAGTAATGAAAATAAAAAGTCACATTTGTTTTGCTCTCCGTGTTTTGATATCACTTTGAGCCATAACAGTGTTATGCTCGGAGGTGCTAGCAAACGAGGCGCTGAAACCATGCAAGCTCGACCTCTAGAAATAAAACAAGGACAATATTCAGAGATTGTCCTTGGAACCTGGAAGTAGCATCGCCATGGGGCCGGTTTTGACAAGCTAGCGAAACCGTAGCTTAATAATTTGTTTATTAATCTAATATTTGCAAGAGCACTGAAAAACAAGACTAGAGGCTGTAAGGCGGACTAGTGAGAGAGTTCCCGGCGTGATGACGTTAAATGTCCCCGACAACCACTGTAGTCTCATTTAGCCACTTGTTAGCAACCGCCGTTTTTAGTACGCGTAATAACTTTAAAATTCACAAGTTGGGGTCTTATCTAACGTAGTTTATCTCGTCTAACAAAATGCCAACATCTCTTTGACAAGGGTCAACCTTACTTAGGTCATGTTTTGGTTTTATTTCTATTATTTTCCTGATTATGTTGTAGGTTATGGTGGTTTTTGTATTCACCCTTATCTCTGTCTTTCAGATCCTCCTCTTGTGCCTGCCCCTGTGTGTCAGCCCCGCCCTGATTACCCTCACCTGTGTCTCGTTGTTCCCTGATTGTCTGTGTATTTAATCCCAGTGTGTCCTCCCTCATGTTGCCAGTTCGTAGTGTTTTGTCATGATTCCTAGTCCTAGCGTTTATTGTATCTGCCTTGTGTATGACTCCTGCCTGACTTCAGACCCTGCCTTTTGCCTGCTCCCTGGATTTGTTTGCCTTTCTGACTACCTGTGTACCGAACCTATTTTGGAATTAAAGGACTGCCTTCTGAACGGAACCCTTGGAGTCTGCGTGTGTATCCATAACCTACATTGTTTGTCGTTGTGTCAGTACGAACTGGCCAGCAAGATGGATGCAGCGGACTCTAGTTTTCGTGTTGCTCTTCAGGAACAGGAGGAGCAGATCACTCGCCAACAAGATCAGCTGAGTGCCATGTACGGTGGTGTTCGTGAACTCACCGAACGACATGAGGGATTTCAAGCGTCCATTGGATCACAGGTGAATATGTTGAGCACACAATTTCAACATTTACTCACCCGTTTGGATGCTTTTGTGCCACCTGTTGCCACGTCTGCCTCAGTTTCTGTGACAGTGCCTCCAGTGTCAGTTTCCTCTTCGACTCCGTCTCCACACCTGGCCAAGCCCGAGCGCTTCTCCGGTGACTCTGATAAATGCCGAGCCTTCCTCGTTCAATGTGGGCTTCACTTCGAGCTACAGGCGGCTACATTCCCTACAGAAAGGGCCAAGATCGCCTTCATCATCACCCACCTGTCGGGCAGAGAGGAGGCTTGGGCTACGGCGGAGTGGGCGCGTGATTCTCCGGTGTGTCAGTCTGCCACGCTGTTTAAGGAGGCACTCACACGGATATTTGATCATACCACTCCAGGGAGAGAGGCAGCCCAGTCCCTAGTGACAATTAAGCAAGGTACACGTAAAGTGGTGGATTATGCTATTGAGTTTCGCACGATTGCTGCAGATAGCGGCTGGAATGATGTTTCTTTGCTGGATGCTTTCCGTAACGGACTTTCTGATCCCATAAAGGATCAGTTAGCACCACTAACTCTCCCCTCAGATTTGGAATCTTTGATTGCCCTGGCTATCCGGCTAGACACCCGACTAAGGGAGAGAGAGAGAGAGCGGAGAATGGCGGCTGTGAACAGATCTGACCAGCGGTGGCAGCCACGAGTGTTCACGTCATCACAGCATACACCTGAGTTACCTGAGTTTCGGAATCTACCATCGACTCCCCCTGGTGGGCGGGATGAACCTATGCAAATCGGCAGAGCTAAACTCACCCCTGAGGAGCGGCAGCGTCGCATGAGGGAGGGGCGATGCTTCTACTGCGGTGAGCTGGGTCATTTTCTGATGAGATGTCCGTCAAAAGGCAGGGCTCAACAGTAAAGGAGAGGACACTGTTGAGCCGAACCTCTGTGGAGGATTACTCCTCTCGTCCTCTCACGCCTGTGACTCTTTCTACACCTTCTGGACACCACTCTCTCATGGCTCTCGTGGACTCTGGATCTGATGAGAGTTTTGTAGATCAAGATTTAGCAGATCAGCTGGGGTTGACACGGCAACCTCTGATTAAGCCACTCGCAGCCAGCGCTCTCGATGGTCGACTGCTATGTCGAGTGACTCATCGCACTCAACCGGTGGGCCTCACCGTGGCAGGTACGCACTCTGAAACTATGTCTTTTCACCTTTTCCATTCTGCTCTCCATCCTCTTATTTTGGGGTTTCCGTGGCTGAAGCAACATAACCCACATATAGACTGGGGCACGGGGAAGATTATTGAATGGGGGAAGGAATGTGGACTGACCTGCTGCTCTTCTGGGTTTTCTTCCGAGCATCCTCCCATGACTCCTCGTGTCTCTCCGGCGGTGATGGCAACCGCCTCGACTCCTCTCAACCCGACCATTCCGGATTCGGACTTTCCTGATCTATCCGGTGTACCAGACTGTTACAGGGACCTTGGGGAGGTCTTCAACAAGGTCAAGGCAACATCCCTACCTCCTCATCGTGATTATGATTGTGCCATCAACCTCCTCCCTGGCTGTTCGCCTCCCAAGGGTCGCCTCTACTCCCTATCTTTGCCGGAACGTGAAGCGATGAGGAAGTACATTGAAGACGCCCTTGTTGCTGGGATCATCCGACCCTCTTCTTCACCTGCGGGCGCTGGGTTCTTCTTTGTGGACAAGAAGGACAAGACTCTTCGACCATGCATAGACTACAGAGGACTCAATGACATTACTGTCAAAAACAGGTACCCCCTCCCACTCATATCTTCTGCATTTGAACTGTTAAAAGATGCTAAGATATTCACCAAGCTAGATCTCCGCAATGCCTATCATTTAGTCAGGATAAGGGAGGGGGATGAGTGGAAAACTGCATTTAACACTCCTAGTGGTCACTATGAGTACCTCGTCATGCCTTTTGGACTCACTAATGCCCCTGCTGTTTTTCAGGGATTGGTAAATGATGTCCTCCGGGATCTTTTGAATGTGTGTGTTTTTGTGTATATTGATGACATCCTGATTTTTTCTCATGATGAACAGTCTCATGTCAAGCATGTTAGGCAGGTGTTGGAACGTCTCCTGCAGAGTGAACTTTATGTGAAGGCCGAGAAATGTGAGTTTCACGTGGACACTGTCTCTTTCCTGGGCTTTGTGGTGACGCCACAAGGTATTCAGATGGACCCTTGCAAGGTTAGTGCAGTATCAGATTGGCCTGTGCCCACCAGCCGTAAGCTGGTTCAAAGATTTTTGGGGTTTGCTAATTTTTACAGACGTTTTATACGCAACTTTAGCCGCATAGCGGCACCACTGCATGCTTTAACATCAACTCATGTAAAGTTTCAGTGGACCCCGGAGGCTGATGCTGCCTTTCAGAGACTGAAGGTCAGTTTCTCTACGGCACCCATCCTCACTCTGCCTGACCCCAGCCTGCAGTTCGTTGTGGAGGTGGACGCCTCCGACTCTGGGGTCGGGGCAGTTCTGTCTCAACGCTCCTCCAAGGACAACAAGCTCCATCCCTGCGCCTTCCTCTCCAAGAGATTAAACCCAGCTGAGAGAAACTACAGTGTGGGTGATCGGGAACTCCTGGCAGTGAAGATGGCGATGGCAGAATGGCGACATTGGTTGGAGGGGGCCGAACATCCTTTCCTCGTGTGGACTGATCACAAGAACCTCGAGTATATCAGGTCAGCCAAACGTTTAAACTCTAGACAAGCCAGGTGGGCCCTATTCTTCAATAGATTTAACTTTACATTATCCTACCGCCCTGGATCTAAGAATGTGAAGCCAGATGCCCTCTCCCGTCTGTTTGATTCTGACTCTGCTTCCAAGGCCTCCTCCCCTATCCTCCCATCCTCCTGCATTGTTGGGGCTGTCACCTGGGGGGTGGAGAGAAGAGTGAGGGATGCTATCCGGGATCTCCAGGTTCCTTCTGGTTGTCCCCCTAACCGTCTTTTTGTGCCTGCCAGTCTCCGCTCTCAGGTCATCCATTGGGCCCACACTGCTCGCATCGCCTGTCATCCCGGAGGACGACGCACTCTGTTCGTCACTCAGCAACGCTTCTGGTGGCCAGCTATGGAGAGAGACATTAAGGAATATGTGGCAGCCTGCAGTGTGTGTGCTCGGAGTAAGTCCTCTCGTCAGCCAGCCTCCGGTCTACAACATCCGCTACCTGTTCCTCAGCGCCCTTGGTCAGACATCTCCCTGGACTTCGTCACAGGGTTGCCTCCCTCTAAAGGTAACACCACAGTCTTGACTGTGGTGGATAGATTTTCGAAGATGGTCCACTTTATACCTCTGCCAAAGTTACCCTCCGCCAAGAGAATGGCGGAGGTCATGTTATCTCATGTGTTCCGTCTCCATGGATTTCCCAGAGATGTGGTGTCTGACCGGGGTCCGCAGTTCGTCTCCAGGTTTTGGAAGGAGTTCTGCACGTTGTTGGGTGCGACCGTCAGTCTGTCCTCGGGCTACCATCCTCAGTCCAATGGGCAGACCGAACGCCTTAATCAGGAGCTGGAGACCGGTCTTCGCTGTTTGGTGTCACAAAACCCCTCCTCGTGGAGTCAACTTCTCATCTGGGTGGAGTATGCACACAACACATTACCTTGCTCATCCTCTGGTTTATCCCCCCTTCCAGTGTGCTTACGGCTATCAACCACCTTTGTTTCCGGCCTTGGAGGATGAGGTCTCTGTGCCCTCAGCGCACGCGCTGGTTCGCCGTTGTCAACGGGTATGGAGAGGGGCTCGCCAGATGCTCCTGAGAAGCTCTGCTCGTTACAAAAGGATTGCAGACAGAAGAAGGAGTAAGGCTCCCACGTACTCACCTGGTCAAGACGTCTGGCTTTCCACCAAGGATCTTCCTCTAAGGGGGGAGAATCGTAAATTGGCGCCACGCTTTGTGGGTCCATTCCCCGTGTCCAAGATCATCAATCCGGTCGCCATAAGACTGCAGTTACCTAGGACCATGAAGATTCATCCTACCTTCCATGTCTCCAGAGTGAAGCCTGTGAAACACAGCACGCTCGTCCCTGCCTCCATACCCCCTCCTCCCCCCCGTATCATTGACGGTGGCCCGGTCTACACTGTTAGGAGACTCATGGGAGTGCGCCGCCGTGGGCGTGGTCGACAGTACCTGGTCGACTGGGAAGGATACGGCCCTGAGGAGAGGTCATGGGTATCGACGAGTAACATTTGTGATCCGGTCATGATAAGGGAGTTTCATAGAAGTCACCCTGACCAACCTGGGCCGTCCGGTGCCGTCCCTTGAGGGGGGGGTACTGACAAGGGTCAACCTTACTTAGGTCATGTTTTGGTTTTATTTCTATTATTTTCCTGATTATGTTGTAGGTTATGTTGGTTTTTGTATTCACCCTTGTCTCTGTCTTTCAGATCCTCCTCTTGTGCCTGCCCCTGTGTGTCAGCCCCGCCCTGATTACCCTCACCTGTGTCTCGTTGTTCCCTGATTGTCTGTGTATTTAATCCCAGTGTGTCCTCCCTCATGTTGCCAGTTCGTAGTGTTTTGTCATGATTCCTAGTCCTAGCGTTTATTGTATCTGCCTTGTGTATGACTCCTGCCTGACTTCAGACCCTGCCTTTTGCCTGCTCCCTGGATTTGTTTGCCTTTCTGACTACCTGTGTACCGAACCTATTTTGGAATTAAAGGACTGCCTTCTGAACGGAACCCTTGGAGTCTGCGTGTGTATCCATAACCTACATTGTTTGTCGTTGTGTCACTCTTAAGCTTGTGTTCACCACAGACCTTATTTCAGGCGTCTAACCACAAACCCATTCAAAATCCCCATTGACTTTTAGAGTTTAGAACCCATGGCGCTAAAATGCTAACTCACTTCCTGGTTTTAGGACTCATTCCTGTGGCAGTCTATTCAGCCAGACATGCAGCAGCATCACCCCTCTCATTAGGTGAGTTGCAGTCGACACAATGTAACGTTACCCAAAGTGTGGCTCAGAACCAGTACTGTATATCGGTTCTAAACTGCGGGTGGTTTCACAGAGACTGGACTAAGTTCTGATGGATTGAAATAAGCATGCATGTGTTGTAAGAAATTCAAGTATTGGTCTGATTCAACGTTCAAATAATGTTTAGTTTATTTCTCCTTCATGTTGTTATTGGGCTGCTTCTTTTATGTATACGCTTTTTATTCAATGTCAAACAGCCAGGATACTACGGCCTTGACAGTTCACTATTTGTTACGATTCATTTCCTACATCAGGTGAGATGCAGGTGACATAATGTGATTCATATCCAGTGTATCCAGATAGTGTTTGCAGGTGGTCTCACAGAGACTTCAGTAAATCTTGTTAATGTTAATTAATATTCTGAGAGAGAGAGCTTTTGTGCCGTTGAACGCCTCAAAATATACCACGGCAGCCCAGCTGTGATGGATTGTAACTGCATCAGACTGCATGTGTTGAAAAGGGGAGTGTTGGCCTGATTCAACATTCATTGATATTGGGTTGGATATTGTGAAATTTGATGTAAGTATTTTATTAGTCAGTGGTGAAACAGCCAGGCTACAGGCTTCATAATTTCTTACATTGGTTACTGTACATGTCGTTACGTGCATGTAGATGTATTATTAATGTGCATGTTATTGCCATAGTAACGTATTGCTCTGTTCATGAAATAAAAAGAAGAAATAATTCGTCTTAAGTCTTGTGTGTTGGTCAGAGTTGTTGAGTGGGCCGCGAATGATTTTCAGATTTTAAAGTGGGCCACGGCACTCTGAAGTTTGGGAACCCCTGCACACCAACACATCTGAGTAATTTCAAGTACAAGGAGTCTGTTTTCTTTCTTTTAGCCAGCTGTTCTTTGTTGTTAAAGATGTTGTATTTATATGTCATGTAAACTCTTAGCTACGGTGGCCCTGAAGGTCAACTGTCTAAATATTTAATGATTGCAAAAAACATTTCAAAAAACATGAAAATATTTTAGTTATTGCAAAAATATTTCACTTGCTAGAAATTGTTTTTTACCTGCTGCAAAATATATTTATCTTGTGAGAGAAACAAGCAACCAGGTCTATGGAAATCAGCCCAAAACAAGCGACTGGGCTCTTCTAATAGATAATATCTACCCAGCCATGCCCAAATCAAAATCAAGATTTTCACGAACATGTGTAGGCTACTTAACAATCATTTTGTGTCATTTTTGGCCGTTATGCATAGAAGCATAAATTATGTCGAAATATAAGCTACATTTTCACTCCTAGTCATCTCTGCTCTCAAACTCCAGTCAACAAGTTTCTTCCCCTCCCCTCCGTTTTCAGTTGTTGTTATCCACCAACTTGCTGAACTCTCACAGGAATTAATGCCCTGGCTGCGGCTGACAGCCTACACATGTTCGTGAAAATCTTGATTTTGATTTGGGGAGAGTGGCATGGCTGGATAGCTAGCTATATTGTTGTTAAACACACGATCAAAATATATTTACTGTTTGTTAATAGTGCACAAAGTTATTGACTTCAAATCTTGGTAGCAAACTTTAGCTTTCTGGTTCAAAACTGAGCCAATCTAGTTTGTCTCTTTCTCCCACTCTTTATTATATCTTTTTTCCATATTTTCCCCACTTATTCCTGGACATCGTCACTCTGTCACTCTGTCAGGTGTAGTTGTGCATGTGTGTGTGTGTGCTGGATCGGGCGCACGGGGTTGTAGACAGATCCTGGAAAAGGACAAACTAACTATCGCGTTCGTGTTTAGCTTTATTGTGGAGAGCTGGGAGAGAATCAGTAGGAGTTCATACAGGGAGCAAAGCAAGCCCAAATAAGCAACTACACTTTAGAAAACCAGCCCAAAAACCCACAACCCACGACTGACGACTTTACAGAAAAACAAGCCCAAAGTCGCTTATAACAAGCGGACTTGGCAACACTGGCCCATAGTACTTGTTTGTGATTGGACTGAAGTCTTGTCAGTATAAACATGTGACTCTCTTCTGCTGTTCTGTCTCCGGTGTTGGAGGTTCACAAAAGATGGGCAAAATCTAGTGATACAATTGTCATGCTTGGTCTCACTAGATTCTGCCCATCTTTTGTGAATTTCCTACAGAGCGTAGTCGAGTCATCAAAACTCAAGTCTCGAGTCCGACTCATATATATATAATATAGGCCTCACTTCTCCACTTCAGCACATCAATTAGATTAATATATAAATTATATTCATTTATAATGGTTCTCCAAGCTTAGGCTGTCTTTAACTCTTTGAGTCTTAATGTTTATACTGTACCTATTTAAGGATGTGATATTGTTGGAGCACATTGCCATCTGATCATTACATTATAATAAGATGTGCAAGCTTGTCATCTAGTTAATTCATTGATTTGTATTTCTGTATGAAGGTCTTCTTAACTTTAAAGATTAGAGAAGCTGTTTGTGTGCAGTAATAGAGCAGCAGATCTGATTATATATTATATTTTACTGTAAGGACCTCGTGTGGTACGTTTGGGATGTGTAGAAAACACATTTCCTTTCTTCACATTAGATTCTGATCCTGTCAGTAAACAGTCACTCTGCAGATTTCACTTGTAAGTTTAGTTACAGCGCTGCCGTCCTGCTGACATGAGCACCGCGTCTACCTTTATGTGGAGACGCACTGATCGTATCTGATCAGTTGAGACCGCTGCAGGTAATAAAAGAACATGTGCTACTCGCTCGCCGTTTGCCCATAACAACTGTTTTCCACGCATCATCGCAACACGTGAACGGTTTCTGAACAAGCACATGCAGGTGAACACAAGTGTTGTCCTTTACTCCAAACTATCAACTAAGCAGAAGGGTCCTAAATGCTCGAGGTGCTCCAAGTCCTGGACTGGGGTACTACACAATTCTGGCTGCACAACAAGTATCCGATTATTATTATTATTATTAATGACTTTAATGCATCCTGTCTTGTCAGCGATGTAAAGTGATATATGTTCTATGTTCATGAAGTTAAAAGTGACAGTTTGATTCCATTGATGTTTTCATACGATCTACAAAACTCAAGTTAAGTAAGATTTGTTTAAAAGCTAGTTCATGGATTTCAGCTGAACATCGTAAAGGTGGAGCACTACTGCCACCTTGTGGTCAGTATTTTCTTAGACACATAAAACTTTTAAACATAGATTTAGACTAAGTATAATCATATTATAGTTATCATATATAGAGGGTTACAATATTATCTTCTCTATGTTTTCATACTATTGATCTATGATGCATTTCCTCTGATTCATTGATTAACAGTGAACTTTGAATTACAGATTTAAAGAAGAATATTTTCCTGAATGTTCAGAGATTACTCTCACAATGTTCAAACTCAGAATACTCATATTTAGTTCAATATGGTGACGTTTATTTTTGCGTATTTTTCTTTAAGTCAGTAAGTAAAATCAAGTAATTCAACTCTTAAGTTGTTGGAGCTTGTCTCCCCCCCTCTCTGGGAGGAGCACGCCCCCCCCTTTCTGCCCTGCAGAGATGCAGATCAACTTCTCAGGAGTTGTGTTGAGGGAGTTGTCTTTTGTTTCTCGTCTTGTCAAGTCGTCCTTCTGATTCTCAAGAGAGTGATCTGCTGGTCTGATTGCTTCGCTTGGATATCATCTTTTTGTGTTCTTTTATTTTTCACGTTTTATAAGCCATACGTAACTTCACGTCGTTTTTGCGAAGTATTTTCATTCATCATTTTTACTGACTCGATCGTTTTATTTCGAGGAAGTTAATTTTGCAAGACTTTAATTATTTTGCTCCACGCGGAGCCGCTGACGGACGACCCGGTTTCAGCTGATTGAGACCCTACGCTGCGTAACGTCACATTTACCCGACAGTTGAGACTGTCATTTGGCTGGCAAAGTTCTGGAGGAACCGACGATACCCTTAAACGCCCGACCACGAGGGGAGTTTGACTGAACGCCACGAACGTAAGGTCCTGTTAACAGCTTCGGCCTCGAGAGAGAGAACTCGAGGAAGGGTCGTTGTCAACACAGTCGCTCCGAGTAATCATTTCTAAATCACATATTTCTCCTAATCACATTTTTCTCTAAATCATTACCAAACCGTTTATCGTTTCATTTGTTACTTTAACTTTATAACGCCACCATGAAGTTAGAATCAAAACCATACAGTTATTAAAATCATAATCTTTTATATTTACTTAATAAATCTGCATTATTGTTCCTGTAATAAATTCATACTTAATCATTCAGAACTTTGTCTGTGTTGTTTATTGATTGAAAAGTGCTCCTAGAGAATTCAACCTTCTGAATATGAGACTGATCAATTAATATTTATTTCATCTGTTAACCGGAGGATGGTGCCCCGAGGAATCTTAGATATATTCATATCCTAATAACTTAATTACGCTACAGCGTTAAGAAACTAGCACCGTAGACGACACACCGGAGACAGTACAGCAGAAGAGAGTCACATGTTTGTACTGACGTGACTTCAGTCCAATCACAAACAAGTAGTATGGGCATTACCTTTCCGGTTTGTGAAACATATTTGCAGTTCCTAAAATATTTTCATGTTTTTTGAAATGTTTTTGTGTTTCATGAAATATTTTAGCATGTAGTGAAATGTTTTTCGCAATAAATAAATATTTAGACAGTTGACCTTCAGGGCCACCGTACTAAGCGGCTCTTAATGCAGCTGCGATCAGGTGGGATGTGGAGAATGCTTAAGACAGAATTTACTGCATAATTTATGAGTAAGTGAGGAAATAAAAACAAAGACAAGCTGCTGAGTGGTGAACAAAAATGTAAAAGGGATAATCCTGACGTGGAACAATGCACAATCATGAAGTGTGATAATAAACCAACAGGTGATAACCCCACAATCCAACAGAATTACAATTAATTTCCACATACGCCTGAGCTGTAGCTTAGTTTTCCTCTCAGCTCTCACACAAACGCTCTCTTCGTCAGCGTCTGCCAGCTCTGCATGTTTCTTTTTCTTAAGCTGGAAGCTGCTTTTAAGAACATTGGACCACTGCTGCTGCTGTGTCTGCTGCCAGGACTCGTTTAAAGCCATCACACAAGCTCACAGCCTGTAATGCGATACATGTCAGACAACATTCACCATATTGTTAAGAGCTGGCTGCAGTCAGCGCTGCAGAATTTAAAAAAAGGAACTCTGGAAAGGAAACAGAAATGCTTGTCAAAGAGAAATGAGAAGACAGAGAGGAGAGTATCTCTTGTGTAAGAAGCAGAAAGGATGAACGTGAAGCAGAAAACTTGATGAGGGGAAACTTGCTGCTCCATTAAGTCTTTGTTGATGCTAACTGCTGCGGTTTGTGGTCGCTGGGCTTGTCACCCTGGTGTCACTGTCCACTCGCTCTCACTCACTCACTCACACAGACACACTCTCTCAGAGAATGAAATGACTTACTTATTATACTTATGCAGACAAAGGGCCCTCTGTAATCCCACACTTGAGAGCAGAGATAGAGGCTTCATGCTAACACTTTAGCATGCACTGTGCAGAGTGATAGCCCGCTGTGTTTACAGACATTCAACATTTCCGTCTAGATATCTGAACAAGTACAGACCGCTTTGGTAAGAAAACGGGGAGGTCATGGTAAATAGACTTGAGCTTGTATATTTCTTTTCTAGTCTTCTGACTACTCAAAGATCTTTTACACTGCAGGTCACACCTACACATTCACACACTGATGGTAGAGGCTGCTGTGTAAAGAGTCCATCAGAAGTAACTAATCCCATTCATACACATTCATACGCCTCTGACAAAGCAGCGAGAGCAACTTTGGGTTAAGTGTCTTCTCCAAGGACACATCAGACATGTTGCTGCAGGAGCTGGGGATCGAACCCTCGACCTTCTGGTTTAGAGATGACGACTCTACCAACTGAGCCACAGCTGCCCACCTGGTCCCTGAAAGGATTTATACTTGGGATTTCTGTGTTTTAAATTTGTGAAAATGTTAGATATTTTTGATACCATATGTTTTAAAACAACACTCTCTCTGTTGTTTTATTGATCAACTGTATCATAATCATCTATTCCATTAGACGGACGCTTAAGAGGGGAGTGAATCCATCAAAAACTGCAAGTTCACTCCTACACACTAAATTGTCTCAATTTCTAAAATGAGATGCCAACATCTTCTGCAGTTTTGACAGTGAAGGAGTCTGTCTGCAGTTTTGATAATTGAAAATTACAAAGTTCCCAATACTGGGTGTCTAGGACTTCTTTTTTGTTCTTGTGGTAACAGAACAAGTATTATATTGTTTGATTTTTACTAATATCATATCTCAACTATATGAGAGCGTCAACTCCCATGAGAAAAAATAAAGTTATTTTTCAAGACCAGTAAATGTAAAAGCAGCATAAAGACGTATTCCTTGTGATCGGTGTACAACCATAGACTGTCTGCACGTGACCACTACGATCTCTGTGCACGTGATTAACCTGCTGCATTATGTTTTCTGTTCTCCAGTTCTTCTTATTGTCATTCTGTCAAACCACAATATTCTCTTTGTAGGATTGTATTGTGGACTCTGTTGCTTCGTCCGCCATCGTCGGTCTGTTTGCATCATGTCTTGCTAACGGAGACCCCCCCCCCCCCCCCCGTGTCTGACTGGTATAGTCTACTGCTGTGAGGTTCATGTGTGAACAACCAGATCAGGAGATTTTAGTTGCAGTCCTCCTGAAAATCTCTGGAAGTTTCAGGAGTGCTTGTGGGAAAACAACAATTTCCACATACTCCGTGCATGCCGCGGTCCGTAAGCGAAGTTCACTGCCACTTCAGTCAATCATTGTGATTCTAATTTCTATGGAGTACGCTTCAGGCACGCATCGAGCTGGACAGAATGTTACAACCCGGACAGGAAGTGAGACAAGGAAACGAACAGAGCGTTAGGTGAATTTCAAAATAAAACACAATATACGCACACGCGATCACATTTTTCCTCACTTTATGAACAATACGTCACAGGGCTGACATATAGACACAGACAACCAGGCACACTCACCTATGGGCAATGTAAGGTCACCAGTTAACCTAACCAGCATGTCTTTGGACTGTGGGAGGAAGCCGGAGTACCCGGAGAGATCCCACGCATGCACGGGGAGAACATGCAAACTCCACACAGAGAGGCGGTGGTGCACCTTGCAGCCTAACAATTATTTATATATTTTAAAAACTTGTAAAGTACATTATTCAATGTGTGTGTGTGTGTGCGTGTGTGTGTGTGTGTGCGTGTGTGTGTGTGTGTATGTGTGTGCGTGTGTGTGTGTGCCTGGTGTGCGTGTGTGTACGTGTGCGCCCTGTGGGACAGCATTCTATGATTAATAGGCCTTTAAGTGTGATGAAGTGACTTTTGCCATTCCCTAATATAGAAGCTGTCATCTTTTTGTGTGTGCGTGCATGTGTGCGTGTGTGTGTGTGTGTGTGTGTGTGTATGTGTGCGTGTGTGTGTGTGTGTGTGTGTGTGTGTGTGTCTCGCTTATGAATGATCATTGCCGTAGGGAGAAGCTATGCGTGTGACCTATGACCTCTGTCTATGACTAAAAGATGGTCACACACTGACACTCATGAACAATCGCTCACATTCTCAAACACAGATTGATAAACTCCAGCACATGAAGATTCACCTATGTAAAGCCCCTCTCTCTCCACACACACACACACACACACACACACACACACACACACACACACACACACACACACACACACACACACACACACACACACAGAGTTAGGTGTCGCTGGGCAGATAATGGCGAGGTGATGGGTCAGGAGCATGAGGGAGGGTTCGAGAGTTAAGAGGTTCACAGGGGGGACAGCACTCTGGCTGATTGGTTAGGGTCCCGTGGGATGGGGGAGGCACTGAGACATGACATCATAGTGTCCTGAGATAGGGGGAGGTATAGTGGGAGAGAAAAAGAAGGGTGAAGGTCAGGGGGTCATAAAAAGGAGCATCAGACAGTAACAACAACGCCATCTGCATGAGGTCAACCTGTCATCATCATCAAGCTTCCTGGTGAATTTACGAGTCTCACACTTAGTTCCTTTTAGCCTCAGAGACCTTTCTCGGGATTAAAAAAGTACATTTTTAAAAGGAGAAATCTAAACTGGGCCCTATGTTTAAATATTTTGGGGTCTCAATCAGTGAAAGACCCCAAGAATTTACTGACTCCTGCCGATTGCTTCAGCCTACAGCTGCTAAATGAGTGTGATGATGGAAACCTCTCACTTCAAATCAAAATACGTCCAATAAAAGTTCTTTGTTTATGTCCCTGACAGGCTCAGGATGTTGTTCTGTGTCTAACAATATTACAGAAAGGTCTCCTCAGAGCTAGAGGTAGGGACAGATTGTTTTTTTAAATAGAAACAGCCATTACTTCACTCTTTTCAAAGACACCAAACTCCATTAATAAGATCATGAATCTTTCCACGCAGAACACGGGAGCTGCTGGTCTACCCCTGACTCATTAAAGTGAGTGTGCATGTTATTGTGTGAACACTAACAATGAACCAACATCTGTGAGGTCAATTATTGTATTTGTCAACAGAGTCTAAAACAGAGTTTGCATCTGAGTGTAAACTGAAACCTGTGGCGCTGTAGTTTTTGATTTCTAGTCCAAAGTCTCTCGTACTTATTGTGATCTACAATTATCAAGCTTTTCATAGAGCCAAATAAGATGAAACTAAATGGAGTTTTTGCAGTGTACATCACACAGAAAAGTGCAATGAGGTTTCATCAGTGATGTTTTAAATGTGACAAAAATAAAAATAAAATAAAATAAAGAGGGGGGTTACTAAGAATGGATTAGGGCAGTGGTTCCCAAACTTTTTTGGCCGGGCCCCCCCTTCAACATAAAAATGGCTTTGGGCCCCCCCCCCACACGTTACCAAATACATGTTGTGTGTATATGTATGCCAGTGATGGGAATAACGGCGTTATAAATAACGGCGTTACTTACGGCGTTAGTTTTTTCAGTAACGAGTAATCTAATTGATTACTCTTCCCATCATTATAACGCAGTTACCGTTACTGCCCAAAAATGCGGCGTGTTACTTTGACAGACCACTTTTAGATCTCTAAGCCGAGCGGCAAAGATATTTCTTACTGTTCTTCCTCTTTGGTGAGTGCGGACACGAGACAATCGCATAAATGATGACGATTGGCTGAGGTAGAGAAACATTTCATGATGAGCCAATCAGAGGTAGAGTTGGGCGGGTGTTGTTTACACAAATTCGAAAGCATGCATAGTCGGACACAGAACGACACAAGTGAGTCAACGAGAAACAGGAAGTGGCGAGCAGTGTTGCCAAGTCCGCTTCTAAAGTGTAGTTGCTTATTTGGGCTTGCTTTGCTCCCTGTATGATCTCCTACTGATTCTCTCCCAGCTCTCCACAATAAAGAGAAACATGAACACGGTAGTTAGTATGTCCTTTTCCAGGATCTGTCTAGTGTCTACAACCCCGTTTCCGTGGTTACCACGCACGCCCGATCCGCGGATCCACTATATAAACATAGTAATCATAATATCTACAATAATACATGACATTTGATCGGAGGCTAGTCTCACTTTGTGTACACTGTTTCTGTTCATTATTGATAAGTGTCCATTTCATTATAATATTCAGATTGATCATAAATAATTGAACATGTATTTTAAGTTCTGTTAAAGAGGGGGGAGGTGGGGTCCAAATTCTTTGACACATTTGAGCATTAAAACATTTACTTGAAAGTAACGCAATAGTTACTTTCCAAAGTAACTAGTTACTTTTATAATTTGTTACTCAGTAACTACTTTAGTTACTTTTTGGGAGAAGTAACTAGTAACTGTAACTAATTACTTTTTTAAAGTAACTTACCCAACACTGATGTATGTGTGTGTGTGTGTGTGTGTGTGTGTGTGTGTGTGTGTGTGTGTGTGTGTGTGTGTGTATACAAAAAATACTAACAATAACATCCTTTGCAGTCAAATATCTGTATTTCTAGAATTTATCTGAGATTTGCCAAAACAGAAAAAGCATGGCAGCATCAATGTGTGAAGATTAAACTTAAAAAAAATCAAGCCAATTCTAAAGTAGCAATAAAGAGTATAACGGCAACATTCAACTGAACACTTTTTTAAGATGCAACAGTAATAAGGCCCCGTGTCCACCTAGCGTTTTTTTCTCAACGCCAGCGTCTTTTTTCCATTTGTGTTCAACGGGTAGAGAGCGTTTGCAGCAGAAAGCGGATGAAAAGCGCAGCGCCCAGCATCTTTTCAACAAGCGCTCTGCCGTTGTTGTGCGGCTGCTCTGCGCTCTCAAGATGAAAACCTTTCAACTTTTCAGAAAGGCGCTGTTGATGTCACCGGCGCTCTTTTCCAAATGTATGATATTCCCCGTATTTTAGCCTCCTACGGATCGTGTCTTGTACCCGCATCCTCTTTGCTGGGGTAAAAAGCGATCTCACATATAAAACATGAAGTAAAAAGTAACGGAGACGTGTCGGTTATACAGCGGCCGTTGTCAACACACTGTTGTCATAGAGACGGACGTGCAGCTTTTCTTCTCAGCGAACAACCGCTTCATGCAAACGCTCCCGAGCGCACAGCCAGCGCTTTTCTGTCCGGAAAAAACGCTAGGTGGATCTGAAAGTAAACAGCTCCTTCTGAAAAACTTAATGAAAATCTTCTTTTAAGCTCCATTCTCCCGGTCCTGCAAGAATTTCAGTGACTTGTGTGTGCTTGTTTTGTGCTACAGATCTTCTCCAGCCTGGGCTGCAGCTGTGAGACAGCCACTCTCAGTTCATCCTCAATGTCTAGCTTTGATCTGTAGTTTGTCTTGATTGATGCAACTGCCGAAAAACATACCTCACATAGATATCACACAACTGTAGTGCATTGTTTAGATTTGTTCTTCTTCTTCGTCTTTTCCCCCAAAACTTTTCGCGCCCCCCCCTGTCATTGCGACGCGCCAATGGGGGGGGGGCGCACGGCCCACTTTGGGAACCACTGGATTAGGGTGTTAATAGCACCAAGAATTCACATTGTATGTGTAACAGAGTTTATATTGTCTGTTGTTCCACTTGCATGATGTAGGATTTATTTAGTATCGTTGGCTCGATGGCGCCCTCTCTCAGGTACATGTATTCAATGGGTAACTGTAATGCTTTGCCCCTCTATGAGAGACGTGCCATGGTGAGTTGCTGTGCGCAGCACTGGGTACAAATATCGTGTATTAATGTCTGTAATAACACTTATGGTCTCATGAATACACTGTGATATGTATGTATATTTTTATAAGATTATTGTGTGTAATTTCTGTGAGCTAACATGTCAATATAACAACATTGTACACGTATTAAGGATAAGGATAAGGATAAACTTTATTGATCCCCCAATGGGGGAAATTTAGTTGTTACAGCAGCTCAAAAACAGGAATATAAACAGCATCAATAGCAAAAAGTTAAGAAAAAACAGCTACGTGCATGTTTACATGAATTAAATAAAGGAAGTAAAAATACAATAGAATTAAATAATACTAGGCATAAACACTATCACTTGTGGAAAGACAGATCAGATATTATAACAAACACACACAGTGTGTAGCATTAATGATAATGATGATTAGCTAGCTAACTAGCCTCTGTGTTGAAAATGTTTGCTTTCCTTTAGTGTGCCGCCTGTGTCCCATTCTGAAGGAGCCAACTGTATGACTGACCAGTACTTCCTCTGTTCCTGCTCAGATAATAAAGTGCAGACTAAACACACAACGCAGAGTCGGGGGGTTTATTGAACCAGCCAGCTGCCGTGAAGTGTAACTGAGCGCGGTTACATCTGCTTCGTTTCAAGGTATAAAAGCATCTAGCACCCAAAAACTTCAGGCACAAACACAAAGAGTGATGGTGCTCGGTGCAGTTAGCTCTTGTTTAGTATCTGAATGTGGAGAGAAACTCTCTGCACCTTTCCTCTGCACTGAGCTGCACTCTCATGCTGATGGAGCTCAAACTGTGAAATAATCAGACAATCTAAACCATGAAAAGGTTTTATCATTTATTATTTCTGTCCTTCAGCTAATGTTCAGCTAACATCATCACCAGTGTTGGGTAATGTTACTTTAAAAATGAACTTGTTACGTTACTGTGTTACCCACTTAAACTATTGTGTTAACAAAGATTAAAGTCTCCTTGCGTCTCTTACTTCACGTTGGTTAAATAGTCCAGTTTCATGTCGCCAAATCGAATCTTCCACATGGCATGGCGTCTCTCACAGTCCATCATCTGTAACTCTGCGGCCCAATAACAGGAATTACAAACGCAAAATAACATTTAACAAAAGTCCAAATAAAGACAATATTTATTGAAATAGGGGCGGCAGTAGCTCAGTCTGTAGGGACCTGGATTGGAACCTAAGAGTCGCCGGTTCGAGTCCCGATGCAGACCGGATCTGGAAATTGGTCTGGTAGCTGGAGAGGTGCCGACCCTACAAATCCAGTATCCAGTGATGTAATTGGACCTGTAATTCTCTGCTGACTTAAAACTACTTGAGTTATACTTAAATAGCCGGAGGAGCGTGTCTGATATTTTATCACCTTCATTATGCTGTAAATCTACTGTAGCTGTGGAACATCTGAACATGAAGCACATCACCTCCAACATACAGTCTGACTCGTAAAAAAATGAAGCGTTTGCTTCAGTTTTACTGCAGCGCGTGCAGAGAGTAAGAAAATCCCTCCGTGATTTACGAGGAGGTAAAAACGACGGTGGTGATGAGGGAAAGAAAGAGGCCACTATCTCCCCTCATCACCACACACTGCTTAGAGCCCCGCTGCTTAATGGGTGTAGAAAGAGGTGGAGGATGGATACATGAATGGGAATAGGAAGGAGGAGGTTAAATAACACAGAGGGAGTAAGACACACATCCGGACCGTGTGGGGGTGCCTTAAAACCGCCTACCTTCTCTGGTCCAAAACAATCCAGACCATTCAGGACCAGAATCTAAAGTTAGAAGGAGGACATACTGGCTGCTGCATTGTTGTCAGAGAAGCCAGCACTTCAACATAGCATGTTTCCTTAATGTCTGATCATAGAGTAAGGTCACTTTATCATTTCACTCACTACACATCTTACTGATTGGACCTTTAAAGCCACTGGAAAACCAAATCATCCAAGCAGCCTGGCTTTATAATAAGGATCTTATTAACAAAATAATAAGCATTGTAAAGTAGTACAAGTGAGTATTTACCCAAATTAGTATTTTCTCCATATATTTAAGCATTTTAGTTTTTGTAAACTTTCCTGATATCTGTTTTGAATTTGCAGGGTCTGGAGCAAGGGCCACCTTGGAAATCTGAACCCAAAACCCTAACCTATGATAGGCTATTTGCCTTGTTAGACTTCAGTAAAAATAAACCACTTTGGCTGTGTTGCGACCACAGACTGTAAATAGTGGACGAAGCCTGAGTGACGTCACCCATCTGTTCCTGCAGGGGGTTTTCAAGTCCCTTCGATGGCGGTCTCCATGCTGGAAATGCTGTCTCACCCTAACTTTCAGTCAACCTAACGACAGGCTGAGAGCTGGAGCTGAGGCGGGTTTTAAGCCTCCTGACAGACCGTTACACCGCGCCCACCTGTCGATCATGTCAGCTACCTACGCACGTTATTGTGAATAACTCTTATCCTTCATCAAATCAAAATGGATGAGTTATCAAAAAATTCCCCCCCCGTTCAGATCGAGACATGAGCTAATCAGACCTGTTGTAGTTTTTGACCAGGCTGTAAACATGTTGATTTCTGCAGCAAAAACAGGCTTTTTAGAATGGGTGTGTATGTGACTATCTGTGCTTCTGCAGCCAGCCTCAAGTGGACACGCGATGAACTGCAGGATTCCACACTTCAGTATCAGCTTAATTTTTTAGCAGCCGAGGTTGGGCAACACAGCAGGATTTCAGATTTGATCTGAATCTTTTAAAGTGATGTCAGTTTTGTGTCATCTATGTTTTCAGTTAGTGACTTTGGATATCAGCACTGTTTCTTGTGACTGTGTCTGTGCCCTCATTGAAAGTTTGGGAGACTTTGTAAACATTCTGTTTAAATAGCAACAGAATACACGAACAATTTGCACCAAATTCTTCAATGATTTTCCTCTTGGATGGGAATGAAATGGATTTGCTGCATTGTGCTGCATGTCAATAAGGCTGAGAGGGAGAGAGAAAATAAAGAGAGAAGACTGGTATCAGTATTTATGGGATTTAAATGATTCTACTGAGTAACTCTCTGGTTTCAGTCGTTAACTGGACTTTGTGTTCATATTGCACATTAGCTCTGAATGACTCAGCTTTGTAATCTGTTGTTCCACTTCTGTTCTCCATCGCTCCTGAGTGCGCTGGGACAGTCTGATCACTGTGCTGGTTGTAAATGAAAAAAAAAAAAAGAACCAAACTGTGACATGGAGGAGCAGCCGCGGGCGGAAAATGTCAGATTTTTTTCTCTATAATTTAGAACATGGGTCTCCAACCTTTCTTCATCTGAGAGCTACTTTGAACAAATGAAAGTGGCCAAGAGCTGCTTGCATCACATCGCTTGCATTTATTTACACAGCACACATCAGCTGAATTAAGCTGCTGTTTGTAAACGTGTGAAACTGCAATAAACCAACGCTTATCAATAATCTTAAATTCACATCATGGTCCAAAAAAAAACATGAATATTTAACACTTCTTATTGTGCCAAATAGTGAGCTATGTTACTGAAAATTCACATCAATGTCCAAGAAAACATTCCTACTTTACACTTCTTTTTATGGGCCAAATATATGAATAGTGGGAAGAGGTGCATTTACTGTCGTCAGATTTACTTTTATTTTTTTTAACACAGTCGGTCAACCTATAGGCGAGCTACTGAAACCTGCCAACGAGCTACCTGTTGGAGACCCCTTTTCAGTATTCCTAGGACATCATTAAATATCTGTGTTTATAATTATTATTAATATATCCAATTATAAGTCAAAACAAATACTAATAATAAATAGAAAATTCAGTATGAAACTTTTTGTCAGTAGAAATTGTCCTTTTGGTTCTTAGCAGACTGCAGGTTGTTCTTCATGTGTTTGTTATCAGGTAACATAAAGAGACTGAACACTGTTACTGTGTGTATTTCATTAGAAATAATACAGTGTGTGTTTGTGCGAACATAAACAGCTGTTAAAGCTGACAGACAGCTGAACTTGATCAGCTGATGTCATCATCACAAACAGACGTGGCTTCACGTGACGCTGTAGAGGAAAGGGCGTGTCATGTCTCTTAAAGTGGAGGAGGCAAATGTAGGACGCTTGGATGCAATTAAGGGAATCCCCAATAAGGGCAGCAATACAAATATTATTGAGCAGGGTATATTGGATATTCAACAGGAGACTAAAATGAGCTTCATATTACCAACACAAGGAGGATTCGGACCCTATTCATTTACTCCACCAATTGACAAACTACCGATGGAACTTTTTACGGCTGACAATTTTGCATATGTGGTGTCAGACCTAACCTCAATGTAGAGGAAGCTGCAGCATTAAAAGAACTAAGTTGCAATAAACGGGTCATAATTAAGCCAGCTGATAAAGGAAGTGCAGTCATCGTTATGGACAGGGATCAATACCTGTGGGAGGGATACAGACAACTTGTGCATTAAATCCTGCCGCCGGTGACAGGATTCAAATTTCAGAGTCCCTAACCCCTAACCTTTTTTTTGCAATCTTACTGTTGAAGAAATGTTCCCATAAATCTGATAACATTTACAAACTTTTATTGGAGTTGAAGCACGCTCTTTACCTTCTCCCCAATCAAGGAACCTATCGACCATCACCATCTATTATTGTCTGATAGGCCATTGGTTCCCAACCTGGGGTCCGGCTCCCCATAGAGCCTGGGGGGCCAAGGCTCTGTCTGCTCTGAGGTTGTCAGAATTACAGTAGATTTGCACATATTAAATGGAAACATGTTAAAAAAAAGGAAACTGATACAAAGGTCTTTTGGTAAGAAAAGGAGTGAAGGCGTGTTCTGAGTGATGAATGAAAACCATTTATGTCCGTTTTTAAAGGTTTCAAGTCATAACTAATTACAAATATTGAGACTCATCACAAATATCAGATTGTTTTATTCACAAAAGAAAGTTCAGAGGCACTCTTTTCTAAAACTAAACGAGACATAGAAAATTATGAATCATTTTCTCATCATGCTGAGATAAAAACTAAACTTGATCATTTCATACTTACACACACTGAGGATTCATGTTGAGGCGTGTAATACCCTGGTGTGTGTGTGCGTGTGTTTGTGTGTGTGTGTGCGTGCGTATGTGTGTGTGTGTGTGTGTGCGTGCGTGTGTGACCAAGCTGCTGCCCTCTCCCAGTCTCGAAGGACATTTGACCAACTCAGCCTCAGACTCTTCTTCTGTCTTTTTGTAACATGTTATCACATGTTAAACGTCTCTCTTTATTTTCATTGTGTGTCCATGTATGTGTCTTTTTCTCTATTTTTATGTGTGTGTGCCTTTTTTGTAAACCTGTGTATCTCCTCCAGCGTCTTTATCTTTGAAGCTGCTCGCCTGCTGTCACTCTGTATTTTCTCCTTTGTAAATCATTACAGTTTTTCTGTATTATCAGCCAAGAGCATTAAGGATTTTGTAGAGTGGAGCACAGTTGTATGACCTCATCATTTGCTAGGCTGGCCTGCCACCTTGTGGCGAAAGAGAGAACATAACTCAAGATCTCAAAAACATCTTTATTGGAACAAATGCATTAAAAGTATTCAAGCCATCTAACCATGCAGATTATTTTAAAATAAATAGATCAGTCAAGATCAGGATCAGGATAAAGATCTACTTCATTGTTCCACAAGGTGAGAAATGTGTCCTGGGCTCTTCAACTTCAACTTCAAATAACTCAACAGGACACAAACACGCACGCACTAACACACAGGCACGCACACACGCACGCACGCACACACACACACATACACACGCGCGCGCACACACACACACACGCGCGCGCACACACGTCACATTCAACATCCAAAGTGCAATTACAAGAGTCTTGAGTGAGTGAAGCTTGTAAGCCCTAACAAATTATGCATTACAATTCACTTACAGCCATAATAAGACAACAATCAGCATCATTCACATTAAACATTAAACATCCACTATAAATAAATAATGTTTTAGAAAGATAAATAACATGTTCTTGAAGAGGTTAACAGTCCGGTTTTAAAGACACAGGGATGAATTCATTTTTAAACCTGCTCAGTCTACAACGTTGAACTCTGCACCTCTGAGCAGAGCGCAGCAGCTCGTACTCTGTATGGAGAACATGGGACGGCTCACTGACAATCTGATTGGCTCATCTTAGAGTATTGTCTGCGGGGATGTGTGATGTTTACAGTTTTAGGACCTAAGACAACACAAAGTCAAATTCAGGATAAGATCTTAATGATGTCTTTTTTTAGTCTCCTTTCAAAATGAGCCCAAACGAGACATTTTTTATCTTCTGTGTCTTATTTTGAAGGTTTCGTTGCCCTACTTCCCTTCCAGGAAGTATCCATTTCAGCTTGACGCAGTTTGTTTACCTCCCCATCTCCAAGGTTACCGAGCTGTACACACAGACACAGAATTCACGCCATAAGACAACCTAATATTAATAACTGCAACACATCACCACAGGTATGTAAAGGTGTGTTGATAATGTGTGTTTATAATGTGTGTTTGTGTGTGTTTATAATGTGTGTGTGTATCTTGTGTGTTAATAATTTGTGTGTTTGTGTATATATAGGCTACTGTATATAAATTGTGTGTTTGTGTGTTTGCGTATGTCCATCCAGTGTGTTTGTAATGTGTGTGTGTTTTGTTATTTTTGTGTGCTGACAAAGTGTACTTGTGTTTATATTGTGTGTGTGTGTGTGTGTGTGTGTGTGTGTGTGTGTGTGTGTGTGTGTGTGTGTGTGTGTTTATATTGTGTGTGTGTGTGTGTGTGTGTGTCCAGTGTGTGTAAAGATGGTCTTAGGTGAGGGGAAGTCAGACATGGAGCGTCTGGGTGTGTTTAAAGAGATGAGCTACGTCACAGTGGGAGAGAAATACTCTCCTCAAACAAACCGTGAGTAATAAATACTTTTATGAATGAACTCGATTACAGCAGAATGACAAATGAAGATTTAACCAACATTCAGATGAAACCCTCTTCATGAAAGAAACTTTTATGAGAAACGGTCTGGTTTCTGGTTTGTTCTTTAATCCATATCGACATGTAAAGATACGACTAGCAATAAATAAATGCCATATATAGATTTATACGATTTATGTGTAAAACGACTTTTTAATGATGATGATGTTTGTGACAGATCATCATGATATTTCAGGGTCCATAAGACATGTCTTCTTTCAAATCCAGGTCCGTTTAATGAATCCGCCTATCTGAGCCGACAGATGCAGGCGGGAATCGCCAAACGGCGATGCGCCCTACAGAGCGGCTTCTTCGCAAAGTCCTTTAATCGAATATTCGAACGCGAGGCCCTGAGCGACCCGCTGAGGCAGGCACGACAGAACCGCATCCAGCAGGCCAAGAAGAACCTGGGAAAGGCCTTCCTGCCTTGCAACAGCGTCAAGAAGCCGTGAGTGAACACACAATGTTAAAGAGGAATTCACATTTTTTCAAACCTTGTCCCTAATTTAACATATCTTCAGGTGTAAATTACTTAAAGGTACAAAAGTTTTTGATATTGGTGCAGAAGATTGTTTGAGCCAGCTGCAGTGAAACAGCTCCTCCCCCCATCTCTAAGGCTGAGCCGGGCCCCCCTGCAGAGGAAACTCAGCAGATTGTACCCACCATCTTATCCTTTCAGTCAGTACTATAGCTCATGACCAAAGATGAGGGTTGGAACTTGGAGTGACCCCGACGGTCCAGGACAACACTTGCATTTCTGCCAAATGTGAGATACAGAGCATTCAGGTCGGATGAAACTCAGACACAAACACAAAAAGTGTTGGTGCTCCCTGCAGTTTGCTCTTGTTGAGTTTGTGAATATCTGCTCCTTTCCTCTGCACAAAGCTGCACTCTCATGTTGACAGAGCTGCACTCTCATGCTGAGGGAGCTGCACTCTCATGTTGACAGAGCTGCACTCTCATGCTGACGGAAATGCACTTTCATGCTGACGGAGCTGCACTTTCATGCTGACGGAGCTGCACTCTCATGCTGACGGAAATGCACTCTCATGTTGACGGAGCTGCACTCTCATGCTGACGGAGCTGCACTCTCATGTTGACAGAGCTGCACTCTCATGCTGACGGAGCTGCACTCTCATGTTGACGGAGCTGCACTCTCATGTTGACGGAGCTGCACTCTCATGCTGAGGGAGCTGCACTCTCATGTTGACAGAGCTGCACTCTCATGCTGACGGAGCTGCACTTTCATGCTGACGGAGCTGCACTCTCATGCTGACGGAAATGCACTCTCATGTTGACGGAGCTGCACTCTCATGCTGACGGAGCTGCACTCTCATGTTGACGGAGCTGCACTCTCATGTTGACGGAGCTGCACTCTCATGCTGACGGAGCTGCACTTTCATGCTGACGGAGCTGCACTCTCATGCTGACGGAAATGCACTCTCATGTTGACGGAGCTGCACTCTCATGCTGACGGAGCTGCACTCTCATGTTGACGGAGCTGCACTCTCATGCTGACGGAGCTGCACTCTCATGTTGACGGAGCTGCACTCTCATGTTTATGGAGCTGCACTCTCATGCTCACGGAGCTGCACTCTCATGTTTATGGAGCTGCACTCTCATGCTGACGGAGCTGCACTCTCATGTTGACGGAGCTGCACTCTCATGCTGACGGAGCTGCACACTCATGCTGACGGAGCTGCACTCTCATGTTTATGGAGCTGCACTCTCATGTTTATGGAGCTGCACTCTCATGTTGACGGAGCTGCACTCTCATGCTGACGGAGCTGCACACTCATGCTGACGGAGCTGCACTCTCATGTTTATGGAGCTGCACTCTCGTGTTTATGGAGCTGCACACTCATGTTGACGGAGCTGCACTCTCATGCTGACGGAGCTGCACTCTCATGCTGACGGAGCTGCACTTTCATGTTTATGGAGCTGCACTCTCATGTTTATGGAGCTGCACTCTCATGCTGATGGAGCTGCACTCTCATGTTGACGGAGCTGCACTCTCATGTTGACGGAGCTGCACTCTCATGTTTATGGAGCTGCACTTTCATGTTGACGGAGCTGCACTCTCATGTTGACAGAGCTGCACTCTCATGTTGACAGAGCTGCACTTTCATGTTGACGGAGCTGCACTCTAACACTGACGGAGCTGCACTCTCATGTTTACGGAGCTGCACTCTCATGTTTACGGAGCTGCACTCTCAATTTGACGGAGCTCAGTTCTGTCCATTTAAGACGATCAGAGGGGAGATGAAACGTATTATTTTGATGCATGACTCAGAAAGAAGGGCGCATTCTCGCCGTGTGTAACGGCTCCTGACTGTATCCACGAGACTCCAGATTTTCAAAGTAATAATTACCAATTTTTTATTTTTAAGTCACAGAGAGGCGGAATTGTTTTTCCTGATCCCTGGAAAGATTGAGTGTGGGCGCAGTTACCACCAACTCAACAGACGGTAATTGCTCCACTTTAACTGCACGTGGCTGTTAGTGTTAGTGTTTAAGAATAAAAGAGCTTTCACACATGCAGAAAACTCCTAAAGCCGGAGGAGCTGTATGTGTGAAAGCATACAGCCACATTTTTCGCTCGGACTTCACCTGGAATTTCTCCTGCCGACTGGGCTGATGTGAGAACACCGCAGGATGTTCCCTTAGCATAAACATTTGAGAATCAGACTGTGTCTCTTTTACTTATTAGCACAGATTTAGAGAGCGCTAAACTTGGACAATCCTTTTGTGAATCGTGCCCTCTGTGTGTCAATGAAGTATTGCATTAGTCCAGAGAGCGGTGCTGTAGAGAAACATACTTGGTATTGTAAAATGGAATTTAATTTATGCTTTTAATGTGCCACAAAGTCATATTTCTATCTGATAAATTAAAGTACAAGGATTCAAATATGGATGATGTCTGTTATTAAAAAAGCAGAAGATTATAATCAAAACTTATGAATTTTAAGACAGTGAACTTTAGGATTCAGTTTAAAGATTCACTTTCTGTCGTCTCCGTCCTAACGTTACTTTTAAACCCCACTAAATTAAAACCCCAACATCTCTCTCTTATTTGAAACTAATTTCCTTCTCTGCAGCTGTGGTTCAGGGAGTTACTACGGGACTCTGTCTGGACCAGTTGAAGCCATGAGTCCACTGGCTGTATCTCGGAAAGCTCGTCCTTCACCTGGACGCAACATCCACACCTCACCTCCTAAAAAAGGCAGTGGTTACAGGTTTACGGCAAGAACTCTCTTGTGACTGCTCTGATAGCAATTCTTTCATTTCTTTCTACCCCCTGACACACACTAATTTCATTCAGTGAGTTTACATGGACTTGAGTATCCTGGTTATGATCAAGCGGCAACCTCCAGTCTTGAAAAATGAAGCAAATGAAGAAGTGCAAAATCCTGCAGTGTCCGCTTGAGGCTGGCTCCAGGAACACCAGAAGTTACATACACATGACATGCAAAAAAGCTGTTTTTACAGCATAAATAAACATGTTTACAGCCTGGTCCAAAAAAACAGATAGGTCTGATTAGTTATTATCATCTTGGGCACACATTGTACGGGGGAAGAATTTTTTTTATACTGCTCCGTTTTGATTTTGTAAACAATGTTATCCATAGTTAGGCACGTAGCTGACATGATTGACAGGTTGGCGCGATGTAACCGTTCGTCAAGAGGCTTAAAACCCGCCTCAGCTCCAGCTCTCAGCCTGTCGTTACGTTGACTGAAAGTTAGGGCGAGTCAGCATTTCCAGCATGGCGGCTGCTGCCGATGAGCCTCCGGAGCCCCCTGCAGGAACAGATGGCTGACTTCACTCAGGCTTCGTCCGTTAATATTTACAGTCTGTGGTTATGTGTCTTATCTTGGTTTTGATCATATTCAGGATATTGTGTTTACGTGCAGAGAAACCTGGTCATTTATATCCCTGTAAACATGATAAATACTGGTATCCTGCATCTTGTTTGTGCAGGCGCCTGTGATGTTTATTTTTTATAACACAAACTGAAGCAATTTTGAAAACTGAGAAAGATGAGACCACTGTGGTTTATTGTGAGCATATCCCAATCATTTCCAGCCAGAAGTATGACAATCTTTGCTACCGCCATGTTTGTTTTTGCTGATACATCACTTGTCTGAGGCCGAGCCTGAGCAGGTAGTCGGCAGCTGTCAGAAACCGGGGCAAAGCGTATACATGCCACAGTATCCCCTTTTTTCCCCTGAAGTTTTCCAGGTAGCAAAATGGGGTTACTCATAATCAGGATAAGGGCATATCCCGGGTTCTCAAATCGGGATATGATGTTTACACACACAAAAAATATTTTACTTAAAAAGCAGATCAAAACTGGGATACTCAAGTGCATGGAAACACACTCATTAGGTTACCTTTTTCGAAGCTTAAGCTGTTTTATTTGTTATGCATGATTATGTTAATGCCATGTTGTTTCTCTTGCAGCTATCCCAACGTGACACTGTCCAAGATTGAGCTGTATGCCTCAGACCCCTACAGCAGAGCCAAAGACGTTCTTAAGGTGTCATTTTAATTCATTATAATAACTTTTTTATAATAAAATGATAAATCTGTATAAAAGCTACACTTCTATATTTACACAGATTTTAAACAATGTAAATGTGTGTGTGTGTGTGTGACACAGAGGGAGGCAGCCATCCATCGCTCCAAGTTTAGAGATGGTCCCTTCCAGATCAACCTTC
>CM036540.1:3285389-3354386 GCA_020745685.1 Tautogolabrus adspersus
CTGTTTAATAAAGTCTATGGTCCTTTCTTTTTTTTCTTTCTGCTCTTGTTTGTATCTTGCCTTTGTTGGAAATGAGTGAAGCCTCAATGTTCAAGGCTTCAATAAAGGTTTGAAAAGACATTTCCTCAAACTTATTCTAAATGTAATACGTTGTTTTACATTAAAGGTTTGACTTTTCACAAACCTTTAGTTTACTGTACAGTATATAAAAAGATATACGAGCAAAGTCAGAACATTATTAAAATGAATCTTTGGTCGTTTTGGGGTTAATTAACAAATGATACAGTACATCTGCTTCCCTTCCCATTATGTGAAAATATGTACAGTTGCATCTTAAACAGTGGGAGATAAAGTAAGGATTGCATTAATTACTCCAGAGCTAAACATCATGTCAAATAAAAGGGTCAGTGATGACATGTCAGTCTATTCAGGAGAACTGTCAGCCATTCTGCTTGCTCTTAGCTGCATACGGGAAGTCAAGGGAAGTTACAATTGAGTCTGACTCCAGTACGCTAATCCAAAATATGCAATCAGATACCAGGCATGACCTTATCCTTGAAATACTACAAGCAATATTCAGCATCAAGAAAACAGGGACAGAGGACCACTTTGTGGATTCCTGCTCATAGTGGAGTGGAGGGAAACAAATTGGCAGATACATTTTCAAAAGGGGCAGAAATAGTTATTTGTACAATAAAGCTGAGATAAAGAGTATAATCAAGTCAGAAGTTAATGGATCCATCTAACTTTTTTGACCTTTAACAAATAGGGCAGACACTACTACAGCATAAAAAGGAAGGTAGGTGAAATGAGGGAAACCAACAGAAGCAGAAATGCAGAGAGCATCAAGTCAAGACTGAGATCTGGTCATAAAGGTCTGAACGGTACACCTCAAGTCATGAATAAATATGCAACATGGGGATGTGATCATTGTGGTCTTCAGGAAACAGTGGAACATGGTGAAGTGCAGGGTAGACACAGGTATACGGAGTATAACAGTCACTGTTACGCACACTGCATTATGACAATGCGGGTTCCATAAGAAAGGTGTTTTTATTTACAGCATTCGTTACTGCAAACACAACAGAAGGACAGTATTGTATGAGAACTGGCATATAGTGCTGCTTTGCAGACTGTCTGATGCGATACAACTGTGCTTACTTCCTGCAATATACTACTTTACAGTAACAAATTACTCACTAAACAATGTAACTTTGCTATCAGTCTCCAAACGTAACAAATACTTGACAGCAGATATTAAATGTATAGTTTTGTCTCCACAAATAACTATTTCTGTAAACCAACAACACATATGACATCTTATCAACATTAAACCTGTGTACAAATAGTCATGCCTGCTAAACAGAGCTAGCGCGCTTCACGTGTCGAAAGAGGCTATCGATGCTAGCGCTAGCTAGCTTTCTCGTTTTCAGACATAAACAACATTTGTTACATGCAAACATTACTAAACACATGAAAATGTACTTAAACTAAATCTATAGGCTGCTTGTGCACGTATTTCTCACCTGCAAACACAACAGAAGGACAGTATTGTATGAGAACTGGCATATAGTGCTGCTTTGCAGACTGTCTGATGCGATACAACTGTGCTTACTTCCTGCAATATACAGGGAACAGCGCCAGTTGTTGACATATCAATACTGCTACTGACACCTACTGGCTACAATGAATATTGCCCTGCAGGTACTTCAAGCCTAAGCAGGTGAATCTCTCCTATTTTAAGTCACACAAATCATCTAAATAAATGACATTTAACCAGAAAAATAATAGTGGGGGGGCACCAATGTAATATTATAACTGATAAACAATAATCACAGGCATAGTCTTAGCTACTAAAATAACCAGGGTGCCACATCCTCCCCTACTTAAAAAAATAAAAAAATGTTTCCATACATTTTTTCCTTCATCTCAATAAACACTTTGTTTGCGTACTTCTGGTGTCTGCGCTTGAAAAGTTACCATGGTTACACACACATATTGCATTACTCTTTATCAGAAAAGCAGGCTTCACATTGTTAAATAATATATTTTTAACCCTTTAGTGAAAGTCAATTTTGCTTACTGGAAGATAATACCAAAATTGTGAAAGATAACCATTTCCTTTTTTCCCTTCAAAATTTGTAAACGAGCATGAATCATCCCGTGTAACTAGACTCACTAAACGGCCAACAATTCACTTTAGTCAGTTACCACCTTATCATTGTTTACCTTCTTTTTTCAGACATCAGTACCCATTTCCTTTACCGTTTTAATGTTAATCTGTAACACAACAGTAAACCCTTTCAGATGATTGCTATATCCGGTCCGTTCTGTCTACAAACAATTTTTTCTTCACACTTTCGAAAGCCTTTTTTAGATCTGAAATAAGTGGGTTAGTCTAGTCTCTTACACATTGTCTCTGAGCTCATGGACATCCAAGGTCTCCATAGTCTCTCCAAACAGGGTGCTGGTTTACTCACCTCAATACAGTCCATACCTGCTTGTCTTACCGTAGGCTGTCCCAGCACATCATAAGTCAGCATTCTTGGGGGCCGAAGATGAGCAGGCTCATCTGATTCAGAGTCTCTGTCTCTTTGTTCCTGCTGTCCATCTTCATCAGATGTGTGTTCCCCGTGCTGTTCGTGTATGTCATCATGATCTTGTGCTACCTGAAGCTCCAGTTCCTCCTCTCCTCCATCATCCTGCAGGTCAAGCTCAATGTCTCTTGCGTCCAGCTCACCACCATGTTGTTCGCAGGCCTCTGTCACAGGAGATGGAGCATTGCCTCTGGTGTCATAGTTGTGTCTCCATGGAAACCTCCATACAAGCTCACCTTCATCATCGCTGTCCATGTCCGTGTCCTGAGGTTGTGACTGTTGCTGGACTTTTTCTCTATTTTGTCTCAGGCTTCTTTTCCTTGTGTCTTGTTGCTTTCCCTCTGGCTTTTCCAGAGGTAAGTAGTCACATTGGAGTAGCAGATTCCTGTGTACTGTGCGACTTTTGCCCCCTCTCTCTGGTTTGATCTCATAAACAGGAATTCCAGAGCTCTTTTGACTCACCACAACATACACTGTGTCTTCCCAGTGTGAGCGCAGCTTGCCAGGCCCACCTCTTTGAGAGAGATTGCGCAGCAGGACTCTGTTGCCTGGATGCAGTTGAGCGCCATAGAGCTTTTGGTCGTAGTGTCTTTTACCTCTCTGAGCCTCTTTGTGGGCTGTTGTTGAAGCAATCTCATAGGCCTCTTTCATTCTTGACTGCCATTGGTCAACATACTCCTCATAACTTACTTGTTTTTCCTGTGATGGTAAGTTGAACAAGACATCAACAGGGAGTCTGGGGGTTCGGCCAAACAACAGGTAATAAGGAGAAAACCCAGTAGCTTCACTTCTAGTGCAGTTGTAGGCATGCACTACTTTTGCCAGTGAGTTTTTCCAATCTGCCTTCTCAGTGTCAGTCAAGGTTCTGAGCATGGAGAAGAGCGTTCTATTATAACGTTCGACTTGGCCGTTGCCTTGAGGGTGGTACGGTGTTGTGTGGGAGCCACGCATACCACAGACATTTTGTAGCTGTGAAAACAGCTGGTTTTCAAACTCCCTTCCCATGTCGTGATGAATTCTTGCTGGAAAACCAAAGTTGAGGGCAAAGTGATTGAAGACTTTGTCGACCACTGTTTTTGCTGACTTGTTTTTTGTTGCATATGCTTGTGCAAAGCGTGTGAAGTGGTCCACTACCACTAAAATATACTCATAGCCATTCTTGCAGGTCTCAAGATGTAAAAAGTCTATGGATACAAGCTCAAAAGGGTAAGTAGTGGTGATTGAGGTCATTGGAGCTCTTGTTACCTTGCTTGGTCGTTTCCTCTTCAGGCATTCACAGGCTTGCATTACAAAGTGCTCCACAGTGCTTTGCATTCGGGGCCAGTAGAACCTGTCTCTTATTAAACCCAAAGTCCTTTCTGCCCCCAAATGTCCCATTTCTTTGTGTAGTTCTTTGAATACAGTCTCATGGTGTTCTTTGGGAAGGAGGAGCTGATCCCTTCCATTAGCTCTCCTGTAAAGGACTCCATCCTCATTTTCATGCAACTTTTTCCACTGTCGCAACAGGATTTGGACATCAGGTGGTTCTGCTTTCAGAGTGCGACCCTTTGGCAGATAGTTGTTGGCTTTAAAGTGCAGAAAGCGACCTATCACAGCATCTTTTTCCTGACTTGTTCTGATCTCCTCTTGTGAGAGAGATTTTCCTGTAGACAGTGATGTGGTGTCCTGCACTAAGCTGATAGCATTCTGGCTGACAACATGGTTTTCAAAGAAGGAGCTCTCCCTTAGTAGCACTGCACTTTCTACAGCAGCTCTGATGACATCCTGTTTCACTTCTGCTGTGCACTGGGCCATGTACTGGTTGATATCAAAAGGTAACCGGGAGAGACCATCTGCATCCGCATTTCTTTTTCCTGGTCTGTATCTGATTGTAAAGTTAAAGTCAGCCAATTCACCCACCCATCTGTGGCCCGTTGCGTTCAGTTTGGCTGTTGTGAGGACATATGTTAGTGGGTTATTGTCTGTGTATACAACAAAATGTGGGGCATAATAAAGATAGTCTCTGAAGCGTTCACAGATAGCCCACTTTAAAGCGAGAAATTCAAGCTTTCCTGAATGCATATGATAGTTTTTCTCAGGGGGTGTTAGTGTTCGTGAGCCATATGCGATCACTTTCATCATGCCTTCTTTTTTCTGATATAACACAGCTCCTAGGCCATCTTGTGAAGCATCACAGTGGAGTGTGAATGGTTCTGCAAAATCAGGATAGCCTAAAATAGGCGGCTCTGTTAGATTGTCAATCAGCCTATTTAACGCTTCTTGATGACTCTGAGTCCATGAAATAGGTGTGTTGGGTGGTGGCCTGGTTTGGTGTTTTGCACTAACCTTACTTGCTTTTGCTCTTGTTGCAGGTGGTGGAGTTCTGTCGGAGGGTAAGGTTAGAAGCTGGTACAGCGGTTTTGCCACCTTTGAGAAGTTTGGAATGTAGGCTCTGTAGTAAGACAGGAAGCCAAGGACTCTACTCAACTCCCCTACTGTTGAAGGTGGCTTGTCTCTGAGTGCTTGGACAGGAGCTATCTCAGCTGGATCCATTGAGTACCCCTCCTCTGAAACCATCCGTCCCAGAAAACGAACTTTGCGCTTGAAGACATCACATTTTTTAGGACTGAGTTTAACACCATGTTTCTGATATCTCTGCAAAACATCTCTGATGTGGTCCACATGGCTGTCAAATGAGGGGGAGTGAACAAGGTTGTCATCCAGATAAGGCTGACAGGTGACATCACGAAGGCCCCTCAGGCAGTCCTCCATACTTCTCTGGAACTCTGCTGGAGCTGAGCTGAGACCAAATGGGATGCGGTTCCACTGGTACAAGCCCCAGGGTGTTATGAAGGCTGTCAGAGGGCGGCTTTCAGGGTCAAGGAACCCCTGGTGATACGCTTTCCCCTGATCAAGGACTGAAAACCAAGAACTGCCAGATAGGGAGTCCAGCATATCCTGGATCCTTGGAATGGGATGCCTATCTGGTACAGACTTTTTGTTGAGCTCCCTGTAATCACAGCACAATCTCAGCTCACCTGACTTCTTTCGAACACACACAATCGGGGAGGAGTAGGGTGCCCTTGACTCAGTAATCCACCCTCGATTCAGCAGATCTTGGAGGTACTCTTTCACTTCTTGGTGCAGAGGTTTTGGCACTGAAATGTAGGTCTTTCGAACAGGTGTTGTGTCGTTCAATGTGATATGCATGTTTAAAGTGGGGATACATCCAACATCTTTGTCATCATAGGCAAATGCATGACATTCCTCTCTCAACAGCTGTCTCACTGTCTGCTGCTGTTCTTTGTTGAGATGATCTACTGTGACTGGGGGATCCCACTGTGACGGCTTGTGACAATGCTGTGGGTTGTTAGTTACCTCGTTTAGCTGAATGGGATGCTGTGATGTGTCTTGTTTCGATGTCTCTGTTATGTTGTCAGAGGACTCCACTGTGATAGGAAACACTGCTTTTATTTCTTCCATATGCCCCAGAATAATGCGAGGAGTTAAGGTGACATTGAGCTTACTGGTGTTAGCTATTGAGACAGGAATGTACACTGACTTCTCTTCGCTCACCGTTACCAGTCCTTCTTGAATGACCAGACCTTCAGGCAGTTGTGATGAAACACTGGGAACAAACAACAGGTTTTGTCCTGCAAATCTGGCTCCAACATGTGCACGGACATAAGTGGTAGTTATCTGTTCAGCAGCCAGGCGTATGCCTCTCTTTCCTGTCTGTACTGTTCCCACACTTTGACTTGGGTCCGACAACTGTAGTAGCTTAAACATGGATTTAGCTGTTTTCACTGACACAGAGAAAATTCTGCTGATGTTCTGAATGCTTTGTGATTTCGACTTTTGCTTTCCCCACTTAGCAATCAGTTCTTCAATCACGTTGTATCCAATAATAGGCTGCTCTGCAACGTTGGGGTCACTGGATACAAGTATTGGAACATGGAGTGTCTTTTCTGCATGCGTGTCACAGTCCAAAAAAAACTCTGTCTCTATCCAGCCATCATATGGGATCTCACTCCCATTTGCAGCTACTGCAACCAGTGGTTCTGTCCCCAGAACCTCAGCAAGTGGCCTGACGAGGCTGTGTGGGAGATGTTGTTTCCGCCACTCATTGTTAATAAGACTTGCCTGAGCTCCAGTGTCCCACAGAGCCTGAACTGGAACATTGTCTAGGTGACACTGGACTGTGCATCTTCTCCCTATAAGACCAATAAGCTTTGATTGGCGTTGTGAGGGCATATACCCAGTAGTTGTCTCACTTGCAGGTCTGCTGTTGTCCTGCGGTGGGATGGCAGAGAAGCTTCCTATGTGAACACTTTGTGACTTTGTTGAAACTGAAGAGGTGTTTTGCAGGGAAACATTATTTACTTGGGACCTGGAGAGTGGATGGGCTACTGTTGGTCCCTTCTCAGAAGCCCCCTCCCATTTCCCAACATGGCTCTGTTCTGTCTGCAGCCACGAGAAAGATGGCCATCCTGCCCACAGCGATAACAGTGTCTGCATGTGTCACCAACCTGAGCTTCTCTACATGTCTGGCATCCTCTTGTCCATCCTGCTGCTGGTGATGGCGGGTTGCCAGGTTTGGGCTTTGACTTTGTTGCCTCTAACGTCTCATTGAACAGTCTTTTTACTTCAAGAACGTCTGCTTTGAGACCCTCAATCAGCTTCACAGTCTCTGTATCTGGCTCTTTACTTTGACTTTGTTTTTTTTAATGGCGACTCTTCCAGTCTCTGTCATCTGTGTTTCATGCTTTTTGTCGGTTAACTGACTGTGGTCGACTTGCAGCTCAGTGTGAATCTCATTGACCCTGGGTGGTTTAGCTGTGATGTTTCTTCTTAGCTTGTTTTGTCGCTCTGACTCAAGACTGGCAGCCTCATTTATCTTTTCTATGAGAACATCATCTGTAACTTGAGAGTTGCTAAGATGAGGTTTGAGCTGAAATTTCACTGCCTCACTGAGCAAACCAGTCTCTAATGAGCGAAGGAACTTACGTTGAATCAGGTCTGGGCTGAAATGCTCTCCTTCCTCCTCACCTGACTTCCAGAGCAGTTTCTCTCTAAGTTCTATGGCTCTGAACAAAAATGCTTGAGCAGACTCTTTGTGGTCTTGACAAATGTTCATGAGTCTGTGGAGCAGGTCAGATGATGAGTCTACTTTATAATGTCCTCTCAGTATGGTTCTTAGTGTGGGGAGTGTTAGGTCTCGCTTAACTTCTAGCAGGTCACGGAGGTGAAGGCCTGGACTCACTGCTTTAATCACAGCTTCAATAATATCAGCCTCTGAGTAACCTTTCTTAAGCCCAGACTCAATTTGATTGGCCAAGCTTGTAAAGGACAATTTTTCCTTTTGTCCAGCTTCTCCTATCTGGCCCCAGATCCGAAAGTCTTTTCTCAAAGTCACTTCTTGTGCTGTAAGGGTTGGAGGCTGAAAGGTTCCCCTTTCCACTGTACTGCTGCTGAACTGGGTCTCTAAAGCCTCAATCTTTTCCTCAAGAGCACGACGTGCCTCTGCCTGAGCTTGCTGAAGCTGAGCATACTCTTGTTCAAGTCTTTTAATTTCACTTTGCTCGGTTTGTTTTTCTGCTTCGTCATATCCTTGTAATGATTTTATGAACAACTGGAGATTGTTAATGAACTGCTGAAACACGTCGGATTCCTCACTCTCTTCTATTTGATCCATAGTGCTCTCAACTAGCCGAATCAGGTCACGACGGGACTGTCCTTCAAATCCCGTCCCTGCCGGTTCACTGCACTTTAGATGCTGGCATACCTTGATGAGCTCTGGTTTCTTAAGTGTCCACAGCGCTGCATTAATCTCATCCTGGAGTTGCTCCATCTTTTCTTCTCCTGGGTGGCTCGCCAAATTATGTTACGCACACTGCATTATGACAATGCGGGTTCCATAAGAAAGGTGTTTTTATTTACAGCATTCGTTACTGCAAACACAACAGAAGGACAGTATTGTATGAGAACTGGCATAAAGTGCTGCTTTGCAGACTGTCTGATGCGATACAACTGTGCTTACTTCCTGCAATATACTACTTTACAGTAACAAATTACTCACTAAACAATGTAACTTTGCCATCAGTCTCCAAACGTAACAAATACTTGACAGCAGATATTAAATGTATAGTTTTGTCTCCACAAATAACTATTTCTGTAAACCAACAACACATATGACATCTTATCAACATTAAACCTGTGTACAAATAGTCATGCCTGCTAAACAGAGCTAGCGCGCTTCACGTGTCGAAAGAGGCTATCGATGCTAGCGCTAGCTAGCTTTCTCGTTTTCAGACATAAACAACATTTGTTACATGCAAACATTACTAAACACATGAAAATGTACTTAAACTAAATCTATAGGCTGCTTGTGCACGTATTTCTCACCTGCAAACACAACAGAAGGACAGTATTGTATGAGAACTGGCATATAGTGCTGCTTTGCAGACTGTCTGATGCGATACAACTGTGCTTACTTCCTGCAATATACAGGGAACAGCGCCAGTTGTTGACATATCAATACTGCTACTGACACCTACTGGCTACAATGAATATTGCCCTGCAGGTACTTCAAGCCTAAGCAGGTGAATCTCTCCTATTTTAAGTCACACAAATCATCTAAATAAATGACATTTAACCAGAAAAATAATAGTGGGGGGGGCACCAATGTAATATTATAACTGATAAACAATAATCACAGGCATAGTCTTAGCTACTAAAATAACCAGGGTGCCACATCACCATAGGATCCACCTGCTTCTAAATAATAACTGATTACTTGAATTGCAAAACCAATGCATTATGTAACAATCAGAGTTAGTACACTAGTGCATTGCTTTGTAACCCCCAACACTACTTAATAAGGAATAGTTCAATCAAAATGCTTCACAATGTAGATGTCTCTGTCTTCAGTCTGTCGGCTTGTTACACAATCTGCTCCTATTCTGTGGTTTATGTTGATTTCATAACAATCCCCTCTCAAGTGAAGCAGTGGAAGTTGAGTGTTAATGTTTAAATATAAGGACGGGCCCCTTAACACATCACCAATGTGAACTTGTTTGTGAGTGTAGACAGGAAAGACAGATTCTGAAAGAGTCACTTCAAAGATGTGAAATAACACTAGAATCCAAGAGACTCTGCAGAAGAACTCAGGGGAAAGGGGACTAAGTGTCATATCGTTTTTTAGAGCGTACAGGACTACAAAGCTAGTCTGACCCACACTCCAGTCCAGAGGGGGGCGGTAATGCGCCTGCAAGTTGTTTGCCAACCGCCATGGAAATGCTCCCCTTCCCACAATGCACAGCGGCATACTGCACTTCATAAATGTCTGCGTGACTTCCGCTCTGCCTCTCTGTCTGCCAGAAACATGCTGCTGCACACATCTTCACTCTACTCTTCCCTGAATATGGTGAGTCTTTCTGCTTCTTCAAACTTTGAAGATACGTCATCAGATCAAATTATAACCCCACGAGAGCGTGACACACATGACGTGATGCGGATTTGTTGCAGCTTTTCAAAGTAAAACTTGTGATTCTTTATAGTCGGTGCTGAAAATGTTAGCAAGAAAACCCCGCGGGCCAGGTGTTGTGTCGAATAGTGCTCCCCATCGAGAAATACTGCCACCAAAATATGAGATTAAAGTTAAATTATTGACGCCTAAAACCTTTCCCGGTTTCATTAAAGTGCAAATGTGTCTTCATATGATTTTTGTACTGGAAGCTTGACTTGATAGATTTATCCATCGAGATACACTTCCCTGTACCCAAACTGGTTCCCCCTCCAATGCAGACAGAGTAGTGACTTTATAAATGTGTTTTCTAATCGCAGCATTATTAATTGGGACATAAAAAGCCTTGATTTCATTTTGGTAGCATGGTAGCACATCTCGTCACAACACGTGGCTCATCTGACTGAAGTGCAGCTTTACGGCAGTCGCTATTGGTCCAATAACCAATCAGAGCAGGCGCCTGCAGCTTCACTTCTAAACCAGTTGACACACGCGCATCGATTAACAGACCAGTAAACAGCCTGCAAACCATCAATCGCTCATGTTTCAGAATCAACCTGGCTAATGTTAGCTGATTTTTGGGGTCCAGCCTCTGAGGCCGTGACGGTCCGTGCTGCGGGGGTTGCATGTACATACGATAGATTAAAATAAGGGGGGGAAATGGATTGTAGCGAACGTGAAGCTCTCGTAGTTGCTTTGCTCCTAGACGAGGACGGAAACGTATCATAAAAAGCAGGTAAAGCCCTACTTGGTTTGAAGGCTGCAAGGCCACGTGTTTAAATGTCATGCCTGCCCTGAACTGCAGAGCAGTGTGCTGTACCACAGGGAATTACTGGTTTTGCTGGTGTCACTTTTCTAGCTATGTTTTCTGTTTGATAAGGCCCTGAAAGGAAAGTCATATTTACGCCATTTCAATTTATGCAAGAAATTGTCACCTTAAAGCTTCGTTCTGTTTCTGAGGTAAATAAAGTGAAGATGTTTAACTAGTGCATCTGCATTGATCTCACCTGTTCATGCGAGCGTGGCTCACAGGTTGCAATAAGTGACTCTGATTGGCCTTCATTATTTGCACTAATGTGACTTAAATGTTTTCCCTTTTAGAGATGCTGCTCCCCCCCTTTGACCAAAGGTTGGAGCCAAGCAGCAGAAATGGGATAGAGCTACAAACCTGATGCCCTGCCTGTGGGACTAAAGGTAAATATCCACCCTGAGGCTCTGAAAGTAGACCTGTGGTTATCACCCTCCCCCCAGCTCTAAGTCAGCTGACCAGGCGGTGTTTGTGCCCGGCTCAGTGTTACAGCGCTGGTAGACGAAGTCTCTGTGCCTGGTCGGAGCTGTGCAGGTTCTGTTTTAGAGTCTGCTGCTTCTGATCTGCTGCGGAGCGCGGCCCGGTGAGAGTGGCCCGTCCTGATTACACAGCAGGGCGGGCCTAGTACACGGCCACACATTCACACACTGACAGCACAGAGTGGGCTTTACTCCCCAGTCACCAGAAATAAACTCACAGCTGAAGCTGTCATTTCTTTACCTTAACCTAGTAGTGAAAAAAGGAACATTCTGAACTGACCGGTTCTAGACTGCTTTGAATGAGGGGGCAGTAAGAAGTTGGTCACCAGTGGCCAAAGTTAATGAGTTATTTATGACTGTAAACTACAACGCTCTCATTTAAAAGTATTGGGGGAAACCGAGGCATATTCAACTGTGACTTAAAATCACGTCTGCATCCTGCTGCTCTTTTTTTCTTTTCTTTTTAGCAAGTCGAATGACCCCCATGGCATTTTTTAAAGTGCTCTTTTTATCACTCTAAAGATTTTCCACTAGTTTAGGATAACGATAGAAGGAAAAATCAGACGTGGAGCTGAACCTAACTGTTGTTGTGTTGTTTCAGGTGGCGCCTCTGACGAGCTGCTCTGTAAGGCGCTTCGTGTCCCGCTGAAGGCTGACTACAGGTGGGAGTGGTTTGATATCTTTTATAAAAGTAGTGTTTGCTGTGATTAAAAATATAACACATCATGCTGACAAACACCGTGGTGAACATTACATTCTGAGCAAAGCTTGTGGCTGTCAGTGATTCTGAATCAAACCGCTGATCTCTGCTGACTGCTGCTCGTTTCTCTGCAGGTGCTGGAGGAGCTGCTGTCCTGAAGGGGGCAGCAAACAGCAGGGAGAGCACACGCTGACGCGGGTAGGTTTGTCAGATTAACAGTATTTTGTATGTATAGTGGCCTGAATTTAAACCCAATCCTGTACTGCCGTGGCAGAGACCTCCTCCTCTCTGCTGGGGAATCTTTGTGTTGGGAGAGAAACGTCAGGACTTGGCACAGGTTCACGTTAACACAGTTTACCAGAACCTGACTGAAGACCTGATACATTCTATTTCTGTGCAGTCGTTAACTCTTCACTTTGGTCTAAACTTTCTGCTAACTTTTGTTTACTGTTCCACTTTGTTCAGTCAAACGTGCCCGTCTGGTCTGGATGAGAAGTCCTTCAGCTGGCCGTGACCTCAGGAAGGACTGGGTGCATTTTGAACTGCTCCACCGGACGGAGGTGGAGGGTCTACATAAAACATTTGTTACATTTTGTTGGAAAGCATCACCTGATGTGATGCCTGCTTGAATTGTAATAAAAGTTGAACTTGAAGAACCTCGTATCAGATTTTGGAGATTATTTGACTCTTTCAGAATAAAAGTTAGTCGTTAATTTGACATCACCCTGATCTTGACTTTTATGAATAGGCCAGGCTTTTATTTACTGCTGTCTGTGAAATGACCCTTCCTCTATTTAGGATGGATGTCACTATGAGGCAGGCCTTTTGCTGCATTCATGTGGTGTCAGGACACCTTGGAAAAACCAGTTTCCGAGTTGTAAAATGCACATGAACACCTGCTGAAGTCGGAACAACGGGTGCATCCGAATTGCAAAGTGCCTACACAATCTGTCAGTAGACAGCAGACAGTACCTACTATCCGTGCTGTATACTTTTAGTACCTACTGTTCAGTAGACATGCACAGTAGGCAGATATTTGTTCCTACTTTGTTTGATTCATTCAGTGTGGAAGTGGCGTCATTTGTGTTGCATGAAACCGGCCGCCTCCATCCTCTCTTTTTTTAAAAACAAAATTGTAATGTAAATCAAGTAAAAGACAGATTAAAAAACAACATACAGGAAAGTGCAAAAGACAGGAATATAAAGACTCGTACATAAATATGTCAATCATCATTTAAATAGAGGGGGAAAGGTTTTATAATCATGCAGACATTTGTTACATTTGTGTTAATTAAAAGGAGCGATTTTAGAAGAGGACTTTAACTCTAGATTAAAAATTGATTAAATTAATCCATGCTCGATTGTTTTGATTTGGAGGCGCACGTGAAGTGACGTTTTGTGGTTAATTTCACACAGCATTGTGGGAGTTAAAATACAATTCATTTCCTGAAAGGATGCATCCGATCCATACTGCATGAAACCCGGAAGTTAGTATCCATGCTGAAATGTTCAGTATACTGAGGTGGACACAAAAAATGACCACGAGAGTTCAGTCTACTGAACGACCACGAGGGTTCAGTCTACTGAACGACCGCGAGGGTTCAGTCTACTGAACGACCGCGAGGGTTCAGTCTACTGAACGACCGCGAGGGTTCAGTCTACTGAACGACCGCGAGGGTTCAGTCTACTGAACGACCGCGAGGGTTCAGTCTACTGAACGACCGCGAGGGTTCAGTCTACTGAACGACCGCGAGGGTTCAGTCTACTGAACGACCGCGAGGGTTCAGTCTACTGAACGACCGCGAGGGTTCAGTCTACTGAACGACCACGAGGGTTCAGTCTACTGAACGACCACGAGGGTTCAGTCTACACTCCATTCTGAACTGTGGCTTTTCGGAAAGGGCCAACAACTCGGAAAAGAATTAGGTGCCCGACTTCCCGACTTGACGTCAGAATGGTCATCACCTGGGGGGCAAAATATGTTTAGTTAATGTTAACACACTTTGTATTAATTGACGTATTGCACATCAAAGTTTTGCTCAAATATAACTTTAAATAGTTACATTTCACGGATCCTCTTTGTAACATCCACTCAGTTTGTTGTTACAACATTCAGACTTTCCAAACTGAAATCATGTGAACACTGAAGTCGGAAGAACGACTTCCCAACTTGGAACACCCGAGCAGCACCTGAATGCAGCATTTAATTCAGAGGTACTGCTTGGGGCCCCAGGCCAGTAGGGGGCTCCTTGTTTACAGATTTTTAATCTGTAAAGTAATCATCACTAAATGAAGGTGGGCCTCTAATTGAGAGCTGCCTTGATTTGTCATAAGGGGCTGGTAAGAGGGACGGGGTCTTACATTTGGAGGGGCTTTGATTTGAAGTTTACCATACATTAAAAACACACATTAAGTGATAACTGTAAATACATTTTTTTATTCATATAATTTAGTGTTATTTGTTTTGTCTTTAACCCAGAAGAACCGATGAGAACAAATATTCTGGACAGTTCCTTATACAGCTTAATCTTTGAGTTTGGCCGTTTTGCCACCAAGGAGTGGATTTTGTGCAAAACAAATATTTGCAATGGATTCAGAATCCTAAAGAACTCCTAGTTTGACCCCTCACACGTTACCTAAGGCAGAGGTGAACATTTTCAATTTTTCACCAATAAGGTTCCTGGTACCCCGACTCTCACGGATTTTCCTACAGGAGTTGAATTTAAATCTTTGTATGTGTTAGAAGACATCTTTATTCCCTAACCAAGATGACGGATGAAGGATGTGAAGGGAGCTCAGATGAAGACCCTGAATACCCTACCAGCAGCACATTCATGGAGTATGATGAGTCAAGAGTCTAGGGATTCAGAAAGTAGTGAATGAAGTGATTTGGATCCAGTAGGTTCCCAAAGTGGGGTTGGGACCCCCAGGGGGTCACGAGATGCCTCCCCAAAAACGAATACAAATGTAATGTGATTGAAAATGGTATATTTTACACATTGTAAAAAAAGAAGAAGAGTGATTTCAAATAAAACGTTTTCATTAAGTGAAATGTGAATGTTTAAAAATATTGAAAATGTAAGTTTGCACATGAAGGCGACACTGTAGGTGTCATGTCCTCTCAGTGATAAAGTTGTTACATTCAGATGACTTGTATTCTGCTTTTCTAGAGAATAATTGTATGGTTTATATGCTCTATTAGTGTGTGCACGTGGCCGTACGCTTTGTTATCTGCTTTAGTGTGCTCCAGGGACAGAGGGGGTCCCCAGTCTCTCCCACCTTATTTGGAGGTCACGAGCAGAAAGGTTTGTGAACCCCTGATTTAGATGACATACTGCGACCACAAGTAGCCTACATCATGAGGTCGCAGAGGTGTTAGATCTACCTGTTCTTACAAAAGGAGCGGCTGTGGTTCAGTTGTAGAGTCGGTCTTCCGGTTGGGGGTTCAATCCCCAGCTCCTGCAACCACATGTGCAATGTGTCCTTGTGCAAGACACCCCAAATTGCACCAACTGCTTCAGCGGCGGCGTGAATGGATGAGTTATTACTGACGGACACTTTACATAGACTCTACCATCAGGGTGTGGATGTGTAGCTGTGACCTGCGGTGTAAGAGAGCTTTAAGTAGAAGACTAAAAAGAAGTATACAAGCTCAAGTCCGTTTACCATTTACCATTTACCATTTACCCTGACCAGCAGAGTGTGCTAAAGAAATGAATGGTATTTACCTGAATCTCATGGAGCCTCGTCTATGTAGTTACTCATAACTCTTAATTAATAAAATGACTAATAGTAATGAGCGCTCATGTTGTGTGTCTCTATGTTTGGTGAAAAACAGGTTTGAACAGTGAAACTTCCCCTTTTATCCTCTACCCAACCACAACTGACTGGTTGTGTAGAACACAACCAGTCAGGCTGCATACTTTCTTTCAGCCGGCACATTTACACACACTGCACAGAAACTCAGATGAAGATTAGCTCAGTTTCCCTCATTTCTCTCTGGTCTCAGGTGAAGTTGATGTAAACTTCCTCTTTCTATCAGGCTGGTGAACAGCTGAGCTGCAGGAGCCACAGACCTTCTGCTGCTTAGGTGAGTGAAATTAACCGCTTTAAAGACTCGATCAGTAAGATGTGTAGAGAGTGAAATGATAAAGTGAGCTTACTCTATGATCAGACATTAAGGAAACATGCTATGTTGAAGTGCTGGCTTCTCTGACAACAATGCAGCAGCCAGTATGTCCTCCTTCTAACTTTAGATTCTGGTCCTGAATGGTCTGGATTTGTTTGGACCAGAGAAGGTAGTCGGTTTTAAGGCACCCCCACACGGCTGTTTTGGACGCCCCTCGGTTTGCCAGATATGAGAGCAGTTATCAGGTCAAACCAACAGGTGTTGCAGCGATGGAAGCGGGCAAGAGAACTGGTTCAGATAGAAGTGATTGTACCCGACCTAAAAAGCCTCTGAACAGTGGCGATTCTAGAGTCTGTTGGGGCACTAGGCAAAAATTAATTTGGGGCCCCTCCAACCACTATTATATTTACCCCTGCCCACATGCTCTTCCTGTTTCTTTTTTTCACTCCCAGACAGATATCTTATCTTCATCTTCCTCCTCGACTCACTGAGGATTGAGGTGGAGAGAAAGGACAGAATATTTTGGACAATGTTAGTCATCCTCTTCATGACATTCCTGCAGGTCAGAGAAGAAGCTGCAGTGGACGGCGAATTTCACTGTGCTGCAGGACTGAGAGGTTCAGGAGATCCTTTGTCCCCACAGACATTAGGCTTCATAACACACAGGCCAATGGTAGCAGATCATGACTGGAGCTGTGTCTGCCTTTTCTCTTGTTTCTCTCCCTAACACCCTGGGGAGTCGTGCCATTATAAAACGCATTTAAGAATATAAAGACTTTTAATATTTTAATGATCTGTTTATATCTATGTAGTTTTAAACTAATATTGTTGTTTTGTTTTGTTCCCTGTTTGTTCCCTTTTTTCTAACTTGTGAGCTACGGGACACTCCAGAGGATGAATACAGTATCTATCTGCCTTCAGTGACTTCACTGACAAATGTTGGTTTTCACAGGAGTAATACATGCAATGCTAAGCAGGGCAGTGAGAGTGAGTGCTGTCAGATGGGGCCCCATTAGGGAGGTTTGCTACTGTCATTGCAAAACTGTCATATTTTGAGCTTCTGCTGTGGTTATAATTTGTCAGCCCTTAGGGTCCCCTCAGTGGCCTGGGGCCCCCCTGATCACTCTCACCATATAAAACCAGTTACAGAGGCTCCTGTCATTTTAAATAGCTTTCTATCTAAGAAATAAAACCAACATGTTGTTTTAAAGCTTGAAGTCTACGGCGACAGATATGACGGTATACTTGTGGCTTCTTTTAACTTATGAACGCCTGAAAAGGTGACCTACAGTCAGGTGCATTGGATGCCTTTATTTCCTGTCAGCTGGTTTTGGGTTATGAAATAAACAAGAAAATGCAGGTAGGGCAGTCTGGGGGAATTCCTTACCAGAAGACAAATGTGCAATGACAGATGAATGATGGCTTTGTCCCTGTGGGTGGCCTTCACCACCACAGCACCTCTGGGTGGGGTTTGTCCCACACAGACCGAGCAAACGGTGAGCCTAAACACTCAGGAACACGTTCTGGGGTGGATTGTTCAACAGAATCCATTTTGATTAGATGAGACCGGCCTCTGAGTAGAAAAGACTCTGTAGTCGGTGGAGAGCAGGTAACGTTTGAGGTTATTCATGTATTTGATCTTATTTTTGATTAATGTCAAATGTCTTTATTTCTTTTGGATCTGTTTTTTTAAACATATTTAAAAATCTCTGATTGTTATCGGCTTGTTTGAGTGGTTTTTAATTTTATCTTTGAATGTTTCTTTACCTTTGTCTTGATGCTTTTTAAACGTGAGTTTTGTTATGTTGCACGGAGCTGCAGAGGGCTCAGGCTCCTTGTGCGCGCTTCCACTCTCTTGCACGCGCTCTATCTCTCTCGTGTGTCTTTTGATGTCGTGTGTGAAGCACTTTGAATTGTCTTGTTGTTGAGAACATAACTAAGCTTTCCTCTCTCTCTCTCTCTCTCTCTCTCTCTCTCTCTCTCTCTCTGTGGCAGCAGGTGGATTTCAGCATGGACAGGTAAAACACTCAACACTTTACATTTCTTACCATTGATGATGTTTTTAGTCACCTTGTTTTTCTGCATGCATTTCAGTGTAAGCTGAGAGTTCAATTCTTGGTGTGTCGATGCTGATTGGTTAGGAGGTCTGGCACCTTGCTCCACATTCAGAAGTTTCTTGAAACATTTCTAAACTTCATTTGTAATGAAGTGCACATCAGATTTTTATCAGTGTGTTTTTTGTAATGTAAATACGCTTACAGGTTCAAATAAGACAGACACATCATGTATTGTAAAATGAAGTTTGTTGATTTATTTGATGAATATGAATCCTCTTTGTTTCATGTTTAAACCATCATTTGTGGATAAAAGGGATGTGTAACAATATAATATTTGACTAATTCTTTGGATAATGGTTTGATATCAATCACATTACGGTTTGCACATATATATATATATATTTATACATCAGCGGCCACAGTAATGCATTACATTTGTTATTGCATTTAGTGCCTTTTATTCTGTACCTTGAGGTGCACCGTAGTAAAACAGCACTGCATACATACATATATATATATATATACTGTATATAGAGGCATGGTCGTGTTGAAGCTGTTAGTCAGCAGGACGCTTAAAGGAACAATGTGTAACATTTTACACATGAATAGAGCAGAAATCAAGTACATCAGCGTCGTGTTTAGGGGTTAGGGTTTCAGGTTTACATGGACGGGACGGCCGGCTTCTTCCATTGCATATAAAATCTGTTTTAAAAAGTAAAAACTTCAAAGACTCCGAAGAAGAAGAAGAAGAAGAAGAAGAAGAAGAAGAAGAAGAACATACTCAGTGCTTATTTAGTTTTTATCACCGTCATTCTGTGTCAATTTACAGCAATGTGAAGCTACGTGCTAAGTAAAGAGCGCTAACATTAGCCCGCTAACACAACAATGCAGGACACAGGTGATTGCAGCTCGAGCAAAGGGCAGTTTTGTCTGAAGCTTGCTCTTAATGGAGCGTTCCATTTTAAACTCCTTTGTGTGAACGCAAGTGAAGGGGGGTTGGAGGTGGGTCGCTGGAGGAGAGCGGAGGCTTCAGGATGGAGGAGGTGTGGCCAAACAGCAGTTTGTTTTGGTTTCATGCTGATGCTCAAGGGCGACATCTACTGGATCAAAAGTTGCACATTCTTCCTTTAAAGTCAGCGTCAGCTCTACCTCTTTGCTGTTTCTAGGTTGACCTAAAGTTACTTTGAGACAGCATGTTCAATATCGTATATATACAGTATATACATGCATACTGTTTTTATTTTTGCTTACATATCAGTTTTTGGTGCTTTTTAATATCCTTTTTAGGTAACTAGTATCTACGCCTTTTCTGTCCTTCAGGTCACTCAAGGAGAAAATGGACTCTTCTAAACTCAGCTGTGCAGCGAGGAGTGACAGATCAAAAGCAGATCCTATTTCATTCGAAAGAGATGTCCATCCTGAAACAGAGTAAGACATCAAAATTACACTAAATGAAGAAGACATTTTAAAATTGATTTCATTATTGAGACTAATTAAAACGTCACTTTCCTCTGGTTGGATAAATACTGAGCTGGAGCATGAAAACAGCATGTGGGTACATTGTGCTTGACTCAATGTGTGCTCCACAGGAATGACCAGAAGAGGGCAGCGTTTACCACTGATGAGCCTGCCAAACATCAGAATGCAGAGCTGGACTCAGTATTCAGGGTGTGTAAAGATACGACAACACATTTTAAAATCAGGACATCCATATTTTACCAGGTCAGGGGTCATTTGTTAGTGGTAGCAGCTTCAAGGTACTGTGAGGGGCTTTATGTTTTTGTAAGTTTTGGAGCCCCCTGCTGCACATTTGAAAGCAGCACTGATCTTGTCTTACGAGGCTTTAAGAGTTTCATGAAGTGCCTGGTTTCCCTTACTCTCTCCCGTTAATAGTGAACTGCTCCACAGAGCGCCCCTACAGGCCCAGAGCAATTCACTTTAAGGCTGGATTTGCAACGTTGGTGTCTCTTTGGCTTTGTATCGTTCATGTATTTGCATTTGTTTTGGCTTTTTGCAGCATTTTTCTATCATTTGCAGCACATGTCAGCGGTTGCATTTGTTTTTTGACTTTTGCATTTGCTTTGAATGAACATGGGTTCTAAATTTGCTGCATGCTTTTCCTAGTGTACGTTGTGTCTTGCCGTTGCAGGTTGGTTGCCCTTGTAAGAACTGTAGAAAACATCGATCAAATGCAGCTCCTGCAGCTGTTCAGACCATTTGAAATGTTTCATCCTGTCAATGAACACCTGCAGAGTACAGGCAGAGAAATTACACAACACAGTACTGACAGTTACATGACTTTAGAATATCTACAACAAACGAAACAAACAGATGGCATTCACATGAGGTAAACAGCCCTCAGTTGACTCTTTTTACAATTTGATTGAGGAATTACATGTGTAATGAATATCTAAGTGTAACCATGACTAAATCAAACCCAATATCAGGGAAGTTAAAAGAAACAAAACTCATAATATTTCAAATTTGTATTGAAACTGCCAGATAAGCCTTTGGATGTGACTGGTGAATACTGGTGTCTCACCTCCAGATCAAACCCAACCAATGTTTTGAACGTCAGCCCTTTCTTCACCATGCATTTGGAGCCAGAGGCATGTTGGTTACAGACTGCTTTATCAATGCTGTTTTGTTTTCCAGAGTCTTGAGGAAAACATGATCAGTTTTATGAAGAATGAGCTGAAGAGGTTCAAAAGGGTTCTGAGTCAAGATGACCCAAAATATGTGGAGGAAATGGGGGAGGAAGGAGACGTGATTGATGAGGAGGAGCATGAGCTGAAGAGGAGCAGCAGAGAGGCTTTTCTGCAGATCACTCTGAACTTCCTGAGAAGAATGAATCAGGATGCAGTGGCCGACTCTCTGCACAACAGTAAGAGGCTTTGTAAAAGATTAGAAACTCAAAACAGCAAATTGTGTTTAAATGTCAAGGTTAAGTCTTTCTGCACCTTGTAGATACATTGAGGTAGGTATGGAGTTCAATAGATGCAACATTTTCTGACGACTGGGGAAGCATAAACCAGCCAGTTTGTAGTTCTGGCTCAATAAAGAATTCACAATCTGTATAATATGTAACCGTAGTGACTTTTGACCTGCAAGAGCCTCTTTTGGAAGAGGTCCAAAAAGTGCAGAGAAGGCCATAACTGAGTGGTACAACCTACAAACACTTCCCTCAACTTCTCCAGCATGCGTGATGGAGATGTGTAAACAGAGTGTTGATTCAGAAGAGAGAACTCTGAGAACATCAGAAAGTCAAACTATTAAAACTGCTTGATTACCCAAAACGGTAGCGTCAGGTAAGAATGCGTGTATAAAAATACCATTAAAACTCTTAACATCTGACTCTACTCCAAGAAGAGCAGGCCAAGATAGGATATTTTGTCAGATGTAAAAAAAAAACACGAGACTGACAGAGGACCAACTCTACATGGACAGGGGGAGGGGGAGAAGTCAGTTCAGCTGCAATTTAGTTGGAGCATCAATGAGGGAAACTTCACAGGACTTATTTCTGAGGAGGATACTACTCAGACACCATTAGCCAGAAATTGCAGTCGATGAGTAACAGATGTAATTCTGGTTTTAAACTGGCAACCTGTAAGCGCAAAACGACTGTTTCAATGAGTTCCACATGAGAGTCTCCACAGGATAATGGTAGAAAAAACGCTCAACTTCCTTTTACAATAAATTGTATTTTAATTGCCACATGGACGTTTCGAGCAGATGCTCTTCTTCAGCGTGTAACAGTCAAATTATTCGTCGCTGCAGAATTTGCAGACAAGGCGTAATGGTTGTATTTCCTGCTTTAAACTGGCAATCTGTAAGCGCAAAATTCAATGAGTTCCACATGAGAGTCTCTACGGGGTGACATTGTTCAACTGGTCGAGGCTGGAGGTTTGCACTGCAGCCTGCACCTGTCTGCACTGCTTTCAGTCAAACTCTTTAGCCTGGCAATGAACATGCTGGTCAAATCTTCAAGGCAAGAGTGTTGGGGCCTGAAATCAAGATCAGGGATCTGCCAATCATACCCAATGAGCCTTCATGGACTTCCTGACAATCACAACAGTCAGTGCCTGCGATAGGGGGGCTCTGAATGGGCTGGGGAGGCTGATGAAGTGGACAAGGATGCCCTTAAGTTGCAAGTTAATTCTGTGTTAGTAAAGCCTCTGTGTGACTTATCATTTATCATGAACAGGCAGAGAAGTCAAATAAATCACATGCTCATTAATCCTATTTGTTGTCTTCTTTTTAGAGTCTCCTGCAGCTTGTCAAAATAAACTGAAATCTAACTTGAAGAAACGCTTTCAATGTATGTATCAGGGGATCTCCAAAGCAGGACACCCGACACTCCTGAACCAGATCTACACAGAGCTCTACATCACAGAGGGAGGCACCAGAGAGATCAATAATGAACACGAGGTCAGACAGATTGATATAGCATTCAAGAAGTCCCTTAGATCAGAAAAAAACAATCACATGTGACAAAATCTTACAACAAGGAGGAGATGTTCCTATGAGAACAATGATGACAAAGGGAGTGGCCGGCATCGGGAAAACAGTCTTAACACAAAAGTTTGGGCTGGACTGGGCAGAAGACAAAGCCAACCAGGACGTACAGTTCACATTTCCAGTCACTTTCCGAGAGCTGAATTTGCTCAAAGGGAAAAAGTACAGTTTGGTGGCACTTATCCATCACTTTTTTTATGAAACCAAAGAAGCAGGAATCTGCAGGTTTGAAGAGTTCAACGTAGTGTTCATCTTTGACGGTCTGGATGAGTGTCGACTTCCTCTGGACTTTAAAAACAACGAGATCCTGACCGATGTCACAGAGTCCACCTCGGTGGATGTGCTGCTGACAAACCTCATCAGGGGGAAACTGCTTCCCTCTGCTCGAATCTGGATAACCACACGACCTGCAGCAGCCAATCAGATCCCTCCTGAGTACGTTGACATGGTGACAGAGGTCCGAGGGTTCACTGATACACAAAAGGAGGAGTATTTCAAGAAGAGATTCAGAGATGAGAAGCAGGGCACTAGGATATTCTCCCACATCAAGAAAGCACAGAGCCTCCACAATATGTGCCAAATCCCAGTCTTCTGCTGGATCACTGCTTCAGTTCTGGAAGATGTGATGAAAACCAGCGAGAGTGAAGAGCTGCCCAAGACCCTGACTGAGATGTACATCTACTTCCTGGTGGTTCAAACCAAACGGAGCATTGTCAAGTTTGATGGAGGACATGAGACAGATCCACACTGGAATCCAAAGAGCAGGAAGATGATTGAGTCTCTGGGAAAACTGGCTTTTGAGCAGCTGCAGAAAGGAAACCTGATCTTCTATGACTCAGACCTGACAGAGTGTGGCATCGATATCAGAGCAGCCTCAGTGTATTCAGGTGTGTTCACACAGATCTTTAAGGAGGAGCGAGGACTTTTCCAGGACAAGGTGTTCTGCTTTGTGCATCTAAGCGTTCAGGAGTTTCTGGCTGCTCTGTACGTGTATCTGATTTTCAACCGCTCCGGGTTCAGTCTTCTGGAAGACAAGGAATCAACTTCCCAGACACCTGAAAAGACACACGACAAATCTACACTCTTCTATCAGAGAGCAGTGGACCAGGCTTTACAGAGTCAAAACGGGCACCTTGAGTTGTTTCTCCGATTCTTGCTGGGTCTTTCTCTAGAGAGCAATCAGAATCTACTCCGTGGCCTGCTGTCACAGACAGGAAGTGACTCTCAAACCAGGCAGGAAGTAGCCAAGTATGTCAAGGAGAAAATCCAGGAGAATCCCTCTCTGGAGAGAAGCATTAATCTGTTCCACTGTCTGAATGAGCTGAAGGATCACTCTCTGGTGGAGGAGATCCAACACTACCTGAGCTCAGGTAAACTCTCAATAGAGGATCCCTCTCCTGCTCAGTGGTCCGCCCTAGTCTTCATCTTACTGTCGTCTGAAGAAAACCTGGAAATGTTTGACCTGAAGAAATACTCTGCTTCAGAAGAGGCTCTTCTGAGGCTCCTGCCAGTGGTCAAAGCTTCCACAAAATCCATGTATGTTTACTTTTTCTTGATAGATTTCTTCAAATTGCCTTCAAAAACAGGTCCAATGCATTATCACATCTGATGGCATTTTCAGACTGAGTGGCTGTAACCTGTCAGAGAGAAGCTGTGAAGCTCTGGCGACAGTTCTAAGCTCCGAGTCCTCCTGTCTGAGAGAGCTGGACCTGAGAAACAACGACCTGCAGGATTCAGGAGTGAAGCTGCTCTCTGCTGGGCTGAAAAATCCAAACTGCAGACTGGAGACCCTCAGGTTAGGATGGAGCAACCTGTTCAACAGAAAATCTTTTTCTTATCTGGGGGTGTGCATCTTTCTCTTTTTTTGTCTAATAACTATGTCACGAAAACCATTACCCCCCTTTACCGTATGATCGTAAAACTTAGCAACACAACGCGCCATAGATGCTCTGATAAGTGAGACTTTGCGTTGTCGTGGCCAGAAAAAGTGTTTAATATTTGGGTGTGCTTGTGCTGCTGGTTGCTCATGCTGTTATTTCTGGCATTTGTCTTTCTGCTTTTTACAAAGCATACAAACGGGCAGACTTTAAAGTTTTCCTGAGTTATTGGGAAGACCACAAGACTTGATTTCTAAGGCGGAGACTTTAAATGTGATTTCATAATTTGTTGGTGTCTCCCTGTAAGCAGGCTAAAGCTAACTTGAAAGCGGCATCACTAACTTATTACTCTTGTTAAGGTAAAAGGTTAATGTCAGAGTCATGCAAGGTTGAAGACGCTGTGCATAAAAGGAGCAAATCTTAAGGAAGCATAATTTTAACTTAAGAACAGCAATCTAACAGTTTTTATTACATTTTTACAGATCCAGAGTTCTGCGGATTGATGCAATCAAATCAATAACTATTGGGATCAGTGAATCTTTACTTTGGTATTATAAACTGACAGCTCTTTGAAATAAATACATCAAGCTTGTCAAACATTTTCGGTCAACGTAGAAGGAAACTCTCGCGCTTCTGAAATCTGTACCTGTAATGTTTGACTCTGAAGAAGATGCAGTGCTTGGAAACGTTAGTCCTTAGCGCCAAAATAAATTTGCCTTAAGTGATTCTTATGCTCCAGTACTTTCTTTGGATTCTGCCCGAGAGAAGGAGTCCATTGAGTTATATTTTGAACTTTTTCTGTCAACTTTGGTTTGGGACTCATTTTTTCTCTTGGGTTTGCAGTCTTTCAGGCTGTCTGATCACAGATAAAGGCTTTGCCTCTCTAGCCTCAGCTCTGGACTCCAACCCCTCTCACCTGAGAGAGCTTGACCTGAGCTACAATCATCCCGGGGACCTGGGAGTGAAACTGCTTTCTGCTAGACCGGGAGATCCACACTGGAGACTTGACACTTTACGGTACAGAAAGGCTTTTGATCATGTGCAGCCATCGTGTGATGTCATGGAGCTGGGGTGTAGAGAGTTGTCTATGGTAGTCTCAGGATTGTCTTCTTTGTAGATAGTTTGATTTCCTTCGGTTCATCAGAGTTGGACCTCCAGTTTGGACCAGGTGAAGTTAAAGTTAAAGGTCTTATAATAACACTTAAGTCTGAGTTTCTGTTCTCCCTTCCTTCCAGGGGTGACCATGGAGGGGAAGAATGGTTGAGACCAGGTCTGAGAAAGTGTAAGTGAAGGCTGCAGCTACATGTCCGATGTGTCCTTTCGTCAGCGGCGTATGCATGTGTATGAATGGGATTAGTTACTTCTGATGGACACTTGACATAGCAGCCTCTCATCAGTGTGTGAATGTGTAGGTGTGACCTGCAGTGTAAGGCGCTTTGAGAAGTCAGAAGACTAGAAAAGCCCTCTACAAGCTCAAGTCCACTAAGCATTTACATTAGTTGTTAATTTCATCCTTAAACACAAAAGTAATGGAGTTTAAGGTCCTGATCATCATCATGTCTAATCGTTAGTCTGCCTTTACTGACACTAAACTGAATTTGAAGCCATTGTTAACTTAGGTCCCTCATGCTGTGATGCTTATAGGTCTTTTTATAGACTCTACATCAAAGAACCAGGTATCTTCTCTGCAACTTGTTTCACTGTTCTGTTTTGTTTTTCCACCCATCAGACTCCTGTGAACTCAAACTGGACCCAAACACAGCCAACAGATGGGTTTTTCTCTCTGAGGGCAACAGAAAAGCAGAAGTAGTGAGCCAGGAGCTGCCATACCCGGATCACCCCGACAGATTTGACTTTGTGTTTTCAGTGCTGTGTGACAGGGGGTTCAAGGGTCGCCATTACTGGGAGGTGGAGAGGGAAGGATGGGTGGCTATAGGAGTGACTTATAAAGGAATCAAAAGGAAAGGAGATGACATTGAGTGCAGGCTTGGAAGGAACAACACGTCCTGGTCTCTGTTTGCAACTTCTAGTCTCGTCTCTGCCTGGCATAATGACGGCTCAAAAACCATCTATATCCCTCCTGAGTTTCTCCCAAAGAGAGTCGGAGTGTATCTGGACTGGCATGCCGGCACGTTGTCTTTCTACAGAGTCAGCTCAGACTCGTTCATCCACCTGCACACCTTCCACGCCACCTTCACTGAGGCCCTCTACCCGGGGTTCATGTTTAGGGATGGATCTGCTCTGTCACTGTGTTAGCCGTCAGAGTCGTCCTCTGAGCATCGACAGTTGTAAACAAAGAAGTTCAATATTTCAGAAGAGTTTGTTTAATGTCTTGTTGATTTGGATGAAAATTAATAAAAAAAATAGTAGAACAACCACAAATAATCTCAAAGTGACCACAGAGAGAAGTATCAAGGCCATGAAAAGATGAGAAGTGCATGGAGGAAAAGATGAACAGTTAAATAGATGCAAAACAACCACAAAAGGCATAAAATAAAGAGATAATGTGCAACTATAAAAAGTACAAACAGAGGCACGCATTGAATCCAAATGACCATAAAGAGGAGAGCAATGGATCCAAAAGAGCAGCAGAGACAGCTAAAACCGAATATAGATGCAAAGCAGCCACAAAGAAACAGAAGAAGATCAAAGAGACACAAAATGATTCTCAAGAAAACTTGATGTCAAATGACATGGCAACCTGCGTAAGCATCGACACTAGGGGGGGGGGGGGGACAGCTCTCTCCAATGTTTTTACTTTGGACTGCAGTACTCATTTTAAACACTAGGTGTCAGAGTTACATATTGCTCCTTTAAATACATTAAACAAAAAATAAAACAAATAAAATTAAACTAAACCTACAACAAATAATCAGATGTCTGTTGATGACACGATTGTGTGACAATGTGTTTGTAATGATTAACCCTCTTTAACTCTGAATAAAATATACAAATGACAGCTGGTGTTTGGACTGATTATCAACTGTGATATCAAAGATAGACAGACAGATATACACAGATCTTTTTGTCTTTATTTCTCTCTGTCCCTTTTTCGTTTGTTAAATGTAAGCCAGCAGGTGGCAGTATAGTAACAATCACTGTTACAATACTGCTCTTTTGTAACATAACAAAGAGTTAGAGCAGGCTGCAGCAGCAAACACCATAATCCACGGGAAGCCTGTTGAAGCAGTCGAGGAGTACAAATATCTGGGTACCATCTTTGACAGCCTGCTGAAATTCTCCTCCAACACAGAGGAGATTCTCAGGAAATGCCAGCAACGGAAATACCTCCTTAGGAAGCTCAATTCCTTTGGAGTCAAGAACATCCTCCTGACTTTCTATTACTCCTTCATCGAGAGCATCATTACATTCTCCATAACCTGCTGGTTCCACTCCACCAGCCTCCAGAACAGAAACCGCCCGCAGAGCACGGTCAAAGTCTGCTCTAAGATCATTGGACTCCCTGTAAGGACTCTGTCTACCATCTACGAGCAGCAGACACTCATGTTAGCAGGTCGGATTATGAAGGACCCCTCACACGCTCTCTTCCCAGCTTTCGAGTGGCTCCCCTCAGGACGCCGGCTTCGCTGTCCCTGCTGCAGGACACAGAGGAGAAGAGCAACCTTTGTCCCCAGGGCTGTCCAGCTCCTCAACTCCTGACCCCCCCCCCCCCACACACACACTTCCCCGATAAACGGACTCAAACACCCCTCACCCTACAGACTTTCTAAGCTGTGAACTCCTTTTTGATTTTTGTTTTTTTCCTTATGCCATGCACCTTAACCGCCTAATGCTTTATTTGATCTTCATGCACTACTCCACTTTATTCTATCTGATATCAGTTTTCATATCTTATCCATCATTGCACTACGGTCACTTTATTCTATCTGATATCAGTTTTCATATCTTATCCATCATTGCACTACGGTCACTTTATTCTTCAGTATTCATCTTTTTCACATAGCTCTGTATATATTTAGTCTGTTCTATTATCTGACATGCACTCTATCACTTTATTATTTAGTATCTGCCTACTTGCACATAGCTCTGTATATATATATTTATATTTATTTCCTGTAACTGCATAATAGTTCTGTTTACATCTGTTCACTACTGCATATATGTCTGTTTACATCTTTAGTCCGATCACGGTCCACTTATACCTCCACTCTCGTTGTTTATATATTTAACTTGTAATTTTGTATTTTACATTTTGTATTTAAATTGTTGACACTTTATTTTGTTTTAGTTTATTTTTATTGACACTTTATTTCTTGTTAAATGTTTAGCATACCTGCACTGTCGTTCATTTCCTGCTCTGTGTGACCTTGAATTGTGTGACCAATCAGTTATGTAAACTAGAAGTGTGCCTTTAGGACATTAGGACCTGGATGACCAGATAATTTTGCTGCTTAACTCAGACAAGACTTTTAGCACGTTCAAACTTGCAGAAAACTCCTGAAAAACAGATATTTCCAGAAGGAGCTGTATGTGTGAATGCAAACAGCCGAATATTTCACTCGGACTTCACCCGAAGTTTCTCCTGCCAGACCCCTAGTATTTTTTCTGCAGCAAGTCTGAGTCTCACTGATGTGAGACACAGCAGGATATTCTCTGGAGAATTCAGCTCGAGCCAATGGGAGGGGGAGTGATGTTTATATACTGTGGCTGGAGTCAGTGCATTGACTGTCTGCCCACGACTGCTACGATCTCTGCGCACGTAATTGAATGGCTGCATTACGTTTTCTGTTTGTCAGTATGTTGTTCTACGCTCTTTTTGACATTGTGATTCAGTCTTGCGTCTAGCACAACTGTTAGGAATCACCACTACGCTCTGCCAATGAAAGCCGTCTGATCCAACCTTCACAACAGGGTCCTTAGACGCTAACTAGACTCTTCTCCTCCGTTGCCCCTCGGTGGTGTAACGAACTTCCAAGCTCCATTCGATCTGCAGAGTCCCTTTGCACCTTTAAGAAAAGCTAAAGACCCAGCTCTTTAATGAACACCTACAACCTTAATGACAATGATGATGATGGTTTTGTTTGATGATGATGATGATTTTATGAGGGTTTTGATGCTGATTAGAACTCTCAAGAACAGCGGTCGTTGTAGTGCTTTGCCTCTGGTCACTTCCTGTCAGCACCTGTGTGTCTGATCAGACTTAAAACTGTTCGTTTGGACTTACTGATTTTGTTTCCTCCTCTCTAGATCCTTGCTTGTTGTGTTGTACTTACTCTCTGATGTTCGTCACTTTGGATAAAAGTGTCTGCTAAATGATTTGTAGAATTGTAGTAGAATTGATGATGTGCCTGAAACACTCCCTAAGTAGGCCTATTTTGTGTCTGAAGAAGTGTGAAACCACAGTGGAGCACAAAGTCCAAAATGTTCTGTTAGTGACAGCCATGACGGCTCAAATATGGTTTCCAGTTGCATTTCAGTGCTTTAAATTCAAATAACGAAGATTAGCTCAAAAGTCTTTCTGTGGAGAGTTGTGCCATCCTGTTCTAAATTAACTCATATTACAGTTGATCCTGTAACACTGTTTTGCTGGTCCTGTGGTTTAATCACCACTAGATGGACCCACTGCACCGGAAACTTTAAGCTTACTCTCTATAGTGAGAGGCCACAAAATAAAAACATGGGCATGCTCTTTCTACAGTGATTTGACCAACATAGTGTCGTTTCAGAAATGTGGAAATAAGCACCAGAAAGCTTCATAAGGTAACAGGATCCTAAAGGGAAAGTGTGGATGAGGTGCTGCCCCTTCACACTCTTAGCAAACTCAATCCAAAAATACGTGTATTTTATTCGGATCGCACTGCAAACCTAAACTCATGATCTACACTAAAGTCACTAACGACCTGCGATATATTATTTAGGTAAAACACATTAATTCGGCTCTTTTATAATCGACCAAGAGTCATAAAAGTCGTTTTGTCCAAGACAACAGCCCATACTACAGGCGTCTCATAGCAAACTCAAAAAAAAGCGTATTTTATTCTTACAGCATTGCAAACGTGGACGCATGATCTCAAGTCACGATCTAAGGCATGTTCTGTGTTTGTTAGGAATAATTCACTTATTCGGCTCGTTTCTAATCAACCAAAAAGCATTTTAAGCGACTTCTGTTTCACAAACTCGCAGTCTAAGGTGTCCTTTGTGATGTGTTTGGACATTGTTAGAAACAAAACGTGGTTTTCATTAAACTTACTCTTTGCTGATGAGAGCATGATGGATAAATAGAAAATAATCCTAGTAATGTTTACAGCAAAAACAGAACGCAGGGAGGAAGACTTAAAGTGCATGTTTTCTGATGGAGTCCGGCAGGACTCTGGACACTGAGCGGACTCACTGGGGGCTGGACTGAAGGCGGAGTTCTTCTCCTAGAAGTCACTCAGCTCAAAGTTTTTCTCAAAGACTTTCAAAGATCTTCACGGGCAAAGTAAGAGGGGAAACAATAGGTAATTTATTTATTGTGGTGCATTGCCTTTGCCTTAAAAGATTCATTTCTAAAGCGCTGAATGTTTGCCCTCGGACACTGAGATGATTCAACTTTACAGTCAGTAAAAACGCTTGCATGGCAGAAACATGTACAGCAACGGATGTTTTATCACGAGTTTCAGCCTGCTATCCTGCAGCTGCGACCTCAGCAGCTGCTCATGGCTGAAACATACAAACTGCTGCAATAATATCTGCAACATCTGGTAGGAAAAGTTAGAAAAAGTGTCTGCCATCAGAATCACAGAAGTCTGTCTTCTATCTTGTCTATAGATGTTGCTCATCTGTTACTGAGAGTCACTTGAGAAAGAGGCTACAGGTCGATGCTGCTGTCTTGTCATCTTTTTAAATGTAAGGACACTGAGGCAGGATTTTAGCCCATTTTACTCTGGTCTTGTTTTGCCATCGTAATCTCCTTTCTGCAGAGCTAGACTAAATCATCCTCATGTCCTGAAGTCATTGAACTGTATACAGAGGATGTAGGCCCTACTGTTGTGGCAGTTTAATCAGTTTAATCAGTGGTTGAATTATTAAGAGGATATTTGTCATAAATGTGAACAATCCCATTACGTCATGTGTGATAGGTAGACCATTCAGGAGAACACCCACCGCTTCCTCCTGACACAACACTGAGATGGTTTGCTTTCTCAATCCATGTTGCAAACATAGAAAAAGAGAAGTAAACTCAGATTGTCTAACATATGGAGAAATCTGCCCATGCAGAAGCTAACATTTGTGACACAGTTCAGGGCGGATTAAGACTCGAGCCACACTCATATCATTACAGTTCTTCATGAGTTGGTGTGAGCCTATTACAGAAATATATTTTCCAGAATGTGATGTTTGACAAATTCATAAATATGAAATCTGTTGCAGAAAATATATCCAGAAAACAATGCTGGGGGTTAATTAAGAAGTGCTGCAGCACTAGTCCAGCAGAGGGTGATCTGAAACTAGTACACTGTCTGCAGTTCACATAGAAAGTTGAAGTTGAAGCAGACAGTGGACCAAACTATTGTGTAAAGATCCCATATTTTCCTGTTGTCAGTAAAATCCCTAATTTCCGCCTCTGCCTAAAACTAAATTAGTGTCAGCTGCTGTCTCTTTAAGGTCCCCCTCCCCACGAGACCACTTTCTTCTGATTAACCAGCTCGCTGGAAGCCTTCCAGAAGGGCAGAACGCTGCAGTGCTGCCAGGGGAGGGCTGCTCTTCAGTGCAGAGAGAAGAGAGCCCATGGCCCAATCTCGATGTCCGCCCTCAGACACTCACTGACTTTGATGCGCGTTCCCGCTGAGTCTGTGAGGGCTCAGGGCTGTCCCACTGTCAAATCGTCAAGTCTCGCTGACTTTTTCGAGACCTTTATGCACCCTGTCCGTAAGTGGGCATACCTGCAGACTTAGGGTGAGGGAATACCCATAGTTCATAGCATTGTGACCTGAAACATGTTTCCCAGGGGAAGCATGCAAGAATGGAAAGGTAAACAAACGCCATAAAACGGAAAAAAAGGGAGAGACTGTAAATAAGCAGGAAGGTGAAACCACGCTCTATAGTATTTACAGTCTACCAGAAAAGTTTATTTAAAAACTACAGCTAATTCAGAACTCTCTGCAAGTCTATGAACAAAACAAGAGAGACAGAGAGCATATTATTCAAGTTATATAAGATAAACCTTTATTTATCCCTCAGCGGAGAAATGTACATATAGGCCTAGATTATAAGAACTTTTTATAAGCGCCATGGCTGTGAGTGAGTAAAGTAAAAAACATAAAATAAGCTTGTGCCACATGACATCATGCTGTCATGGTTACAGAGAAGTGGCAAAGTGCTGTCCCATTCGTATTAAACCGTTGTAACCCTTCAGGCTCGTGCACTCAATCACTTTCCAGGTGACGTCATTTAAGTCCGTAAGGGCTCAGGGTTTAGGGAGGACATCGAGATTCAGCCTATGTAAGAGGTTTCAAAGGAGTACGTAGAGTTGAATCCATTTAGCACCCTCTGCAGACTTATCCTGGGATTACTCCAACATACGTTTACCTCATGATCTCAAACATTGCTTGCTTAGTCTAGGCATCCAGGTAACACTATAAGGGTTTCCCTCGCTCCTCTCCAGCTCCTCCCTTTTGTTCACAGTGCAACTGATTTGTGCAATTTACACAGTTTGCAGGAGTTTGTCTGCATTTTTTGGTAATTGAAAACAAGAAATTACCTAATATTAGGCGCCTAGGACTTCTATTTAGTTGCCGTGGATCATGTCAAAGTTGAAATTTCTGGTTTTGTGACAAGCTTTTTCTCAACGCAGATCTTTAAATTAAAATGCAAACTGTGGTTCTTCCCTCTGAAGCAGGAGGCGCTCCGCTCCCTCTGTAGAGCCTACGTCATGGCTCGGTTCCTGAGGTATTTCACCACTGTGGGTGACAAGGAGCCGGCCCAGTTCGAGTTTGAAGAGCTGCATGAGACCAGTGAGGATCTGAACCCGGCAACCGGCCAGTTCCCGCAGACGCTGACCTTCAGGGGCGCTCTGCAGAGGCTCTACAGCTCCGACCGATTCCAGGTATGTAGATGTTCGTTATGAAGACACAGAATCAGAGCTGTGAATTCGCTGGTGACTGAAAGAGTATCGTACTTTAAAGTAGCCTACATGCACATCGACAAAAACAGCTAACAAGGCTCACTGCCATCAATTTAAAAAACAACACGGATAATGATTTGTAAATGTAAGTATCATCATAGACTGTAGGCACTGACTTATGCAGGGGTGTCCTGAAGTGTGCCACAAATAAACATCATTTTAAACTTTTCTAACCTCACCAATAATATCCACTTTATAACACAAGAGAATGCTAATATTAGCTTCATTTTTAATGAAACATAAAGAAGATTTATTTTAAAATTCACAATTTTAAGTACTTAAAAAATTGCATGCAAACTCCTGCAGTCTAATTTGCAGAAATACATTAATTGGTAATGTTTTGGTCCCGTATATGCCAGCAGGTTCATTGCAAGTAAGACGGAGTGCATGACTTCTTATGCACCTGTCTTATGAAATAGATGTGCAAAGTTTGTAGATACAATTTAAAAAAGTTTCGCCTCTGACAGGTAAAACTGCCAATCAGTGGTTTAGGATTTCTGGGGTGGCCACCAGACTTCAATGGGGGCCTGGACACCTGGCTGTAAGACAAAGTGTAAAGAGCAGCACCTTCTACTGACTGTGTGGTTTGCTTCCAGGTGGCGGTGGTTTTTTTGATAATCTTGGACGCCTTCTTTGTCCTGGCAGAGCTGCTAATCGATCTGTCTGTCATCAAGCTTGAACATGGCCACATTGTTCCTGAGGTGAGACGCAGATTTGTCCCCTAACTCCCACAGGTATCATGGAGATGTTAATATGATGATGATTTACTGATAAGGTGAATGTTTGCAGGTGTTTCACTACCTAAGCCTCGCTCTCCTCACATTCTTCATGGTGGAGTTGGCTGGTAAACTCTACGCTTACCGCCTGGAGTTCTTTCAGCACAATTTTGAGGTGTTTGATGGCTTTGTGGTAGTGATGTCCTTCGTGTTGGATTTGGCCTTTGTCTTCCACGAGGACGCCTTTGATGGGATGGGACTCCTCATCCTGCTGCGACTCTGGAGGGTGGCCAGAATCATCAACGGTCGGTAACACGCATGTAGAGGTTCTAAACAAATTAGCAGAAATATCTGGAGAGAAATTTTGGTACTTTGAACCTGGGCCCTATTTTCTAAAGTTTGGGTCTTAATTCAGACTGCATCCCGAGGTGGTCTAGAAAATAATTTTCCACATTCGGCAGTGTATATTCAAGCGTGTCCACTCCAGGCTGTCTGCAAAAGCCTCGGAAGTCACATACACATTCAAGCCGAGCAATATGTTACTCTGACACCTAGTGTTTAAAACGGGTACTGCAGTCCAAATTAAAAACATTGTCGAGAGCTGTCTCCCCCCGCCCCCTCCTCTCTAGAGTGGATGCTCACGCAGGTCACCATGTGGTGGACACTGAAGCTTCAGTGTTTATCCAGCTCTGCATCGGTCTGTAAACCTTTCTGTGTTCTAACCTCTCTCCATTTTTCAAAAGCATCTCCAATATTGATCGTAGTTTGAGCACGTTTCTGCTCGTGGAGCTTATTAGAAACATGCAGAGGCTTTTTAGGTCGGGTACAATCACTTCTATCTGAACCAGTTCTCTTGTCCGCTTCCATCGCTGCAACACCTGTTGGTTTGACCTGATAACTGCTCTCATATCTGGCAAACCGAGGGGCGTCCAAAACGGCCGTGTGGGGGTGCCTTAAAACCGCCTACCTTCTCTGGTCTAAACAAATCCAGACCATTCAGGACCAGAATCTAAAGTTAGAAGGAGGACATACTGGCTGCTGCATTGTTGTCAGAGAAGCCAGCACTTCAACATAGCATGTTTCCTTAATGTCTGATCATGTAGTAAGGTCACTTTATCATTTCACTCACTACACATCTTACTGGTTGGTCCTTTAATACGTTTACAGGCTGGTAAAGGAGGGGTTCCTTTAAAAAAAGTGTTTTAACCGTTTTGATTTGATTAAAGCTGCTTTAACTTTTGAACTTTCCTGGGTATGTCAGTGTAAAAACACATCTTGTATAAGAAGGAAGCAGCATAGTTTTCCCACATGCTGTGCTGACTGTTCAGATGTTTTGCAGGTATCCTGGTGTCGGTGAAGACCCGAGCACATCAGCAGATCCACAAGCTGAAGGAGAGCTACGACCACCTGGTTCAGAGAGTCACAGAGCTGCAGGAGCGCGCTGACAGACTGGTGATAGTTTACTGCTGCCTCACAGTGTCACATCTTTAATGAACAAAACATGTGGATTGTCACTCTAGACAGAGTTTCGTTCTTTTGCTCACTTTAACTAACCTTAGAAATGTGGAGCAGCTTATTTTAAGTGTTTTGTAGCTTTGAAATGAGACCAACTCTTCTTTTTGTGTTTCTGCAGGAAAAAGAAAACCAGAAACTTCAAGATCTGCTGAAGAAACACGGAATCGACTCATCGATGTAACTGTGAAGGAGCTATACATGTACTTTTAATAAGGCCTGATTATACTCATACAGCTAGATGTCAGACCTGTAACTCCTGAAATGTCACCTGTGGAGAAATCTTGAAGATGTTGATGAAGTTCTTACTCAATGAGTGTCAGATGTTCACATGCTGCTGGATCTCGCTCACATGGCTTCAATATGCCTGTAAATATTTGAATCATTCCTTCGACCGATGAATTGTACATACAAATAAATTTACATATTTACGTCTTATGCTTTGGAAAACTGAGATTTATAGAAATGAAGTGACTTCATTTGTTAAAAAAATATTTATTAAATAGTCTTAGAAAAGTTGTATTTACATTATTCACACAGTATAAACACGGTAACAGATGTTTTCAGACAAAAGGGAAGAAGAAGTCAAAGGGCAGTTTGGCGTTGATGGTGGGCGTGGCTCTGTAACCAGGAAGAGCAGGTGCAGACACAGGTGTGAAGCTGACGGAGGTGCTGACTGACAGGATGCTGCTGCCTGCAGAGAGCAGGACCTGAGGGACAAACACGTCGAGTCACATACAAGAAGGCCTTGTTCACATTGCACCTCCAAATCTGATTTTTAGCTCATCCAGATTGTATGTCGTTTGTTTTTTTTGCCAGTCTGGACACAAAAAGCCACATGAGATCTGATTTTTCCTAATCTGATTCAAACCACATACGCAGGTGGTTTCGAATGCGATTCAAATCGGATTCCTACAGATCTGATTCTATCTGAACGTCTCGGTCGCTTCAATGTGTCTGCTGGGTCACTCGCAACGCGACACCATCGACAATAACCACAACGACGTAGATCCGGCAAGCCGGAAGTTAATTCAAGGCGCATTATACAAACTGGTCTAAGCTTTGGTGGAAGAAAACAGCAAGAATAAAAACAAACATGGAGCAAAACAACAGCCCGTGGACGGACTGCTCCACAAGATTGTTTGCGTCAGAAATAGACACACTTCTCTGTCATCCATTTTGCAGTTGTATTTCCTGGGTGTAACCTGTTACCATAGAAATCAATGTGGATCAGACCATGTCAATATGGACAGGCAGATCGGATCTGGTCACTTGCAATTTGTAATGCGGACAGTCAGTCAGTTAGATCGGATTCTGATCGGATTTGGGCGGCAGTCTGAACAAAGCCTAAGAGTGCTGCTCCTTCAAGTGGAGAAGACAGACTCACTCCTTCTCCAATGTTTTTTTAGTTTTACTTTTGTATATACTTTTTGATTCGCTGAAGGAAATTCTGGTTTACACTCTTATTACACTTCAGGACCTGAACAAATGGAGCAATGTCATAGTGGGGCTGCTACACACTGCTATGCACCAGAGCTGTTGACCAACTTCCAGCTTCTAGACCAACTTCCATATTTTAGTCCACACCAGGACTTCAACCGGTGACCCTCCAGTTCCTAACCCAGTCTTTTAATAGAACAATTATCATCAAAAATCTGAGTAAAGCAGTTTCATGTTAAAATGTGTGCTTTGGTACTTTTGGATGTTCAAGAGTTTGTCGTCTTTGAAAGACCTAAGGCCACCTAGCGTTTTTTTCTCAGTGCCAGCGTCTTTTTTCTGTTGTTTTTAATGGGTAGAGAGCGTTTGCAGCAGAAAGCGGCCGACTGGATGAAAAGCGCAGCGTCCAGCGTCTTTTGAACAAGAGCTCTGCCGTTTCTGTGCGGCCGCTCCGAGCGCTCAAGTTGAAAATCTTTCAACTTTTCAGGAAGGGCGCTTTTAACGTCACCGGTCCTCTTTTCAAAATGTATGATATTCCCCGTATTTTAGCCTCCTACAGATCGTATCTTGTACCTGCATCCTCTTTGCTCCGTGTCTGCTGGGGCAAAAAAAGATCTCGAATATAAAACGTGCAGTAAATAGTCACGGAGACGTGTCGGTTATACAGTGGCCGTTGTCAACAAACTGTTGTCATAGAGACAGGACGGACGTGCATTGCTTTTCTTCTCAGCGAACAAACGTTTCATGCGCACACTCCCGAGCGCACAGCCAGCGCTTTTCTGCCCAGAAAAAATGTTAGGTGGACACGGGGCCTAAACTTATTTTGGTAAAAGGATAATTTTGTGTTAGTTTTTCGAATAGTATTTAAATTGAAATCATGTAGAAATTCAGTTTGGTGCGCTTTGGCGCCCCCCAAAGGTCAGGTTTAGATTACTGCTGAGAAATTACGTCCAACAGAGACTTGTAAATAAATCATGAGACTCGTGTAGGCTGATGATAGAGTTAGAACAAATAGTTACAGCTAAATATTAACGTGACAAATCTGACAGTCAGACACAGCTCTACGCAGCTTCTGTATATTTCTGTATCTCAGAGTAAATGTGATTTTTACCAAACTGCTGCTGTTGGTTTGGATGATTTCTTTGACGTTCACTATCTGAGCCTGAGGGTTCACCAGGGATCCGTATTTGGTCCACTCGATTTCCAAATGAAGAGACAGCGGGATGCTGCACCTCTGAGCTTCCTGGAGAACAAACACACTGCTGGATTTCTGACTCTTTACACAAAGCACAAATATATAAACACAATGTGTTTTCCACTTTGGACAACATACACTTTCACCAACAACACTGACATTGTAGCCTTAAATAAAGACAATTTTCTCGACCTGTTTTCTGTCTGAACTCACCCCGGCATTCAAGTTGCTCTTGATCGGCACCCAGTCCAGTGGAGAGTCTAACAGGGAGTTTCCAAATGAAGCCACGTACTGCGGATAGTTTGGTCCTCTCAGAACGTCCAGGAGCACCTGATGGACCTGGGAGCAGTTTGCAGCGTCGTCCAGCCTGCAGGGACGAGATGAGTCACCATCATACATTTATTTAGGACACACTGTGACAGTACACAGATCAGACGTGTTGAGTGTGAGGACATCTTTCCTAAACGTGCAGCCGGATACATAGTCCAGACCGAACAGGACCGGGGAGCGCTGATGTCGTCCTCGCAGACAGTCCTGGTCCTGAGCGCTATGGAGGAGAGACAGAGTGTCTCCGGGGTCGATGCTTCTGGTAATCCCAGTGAGGACAGCTGTTAAGGACTAATTCTGAGACTTCTTATCAAACACTGGCACACACTGTGATCCTCGTTACACCAGCTCAGGTCCAAATTAAGGTTGTAAAACAATAAAGGAATTTTCCTGGTGAAATATTTCACCAAAAATCATCATTATCAAACATTAAATATGTCATTTAAAGAAACCTGTGAGGACGTTTTTGTTTGTGGATTTTCTACAATTCATTTATCAGACACTTTTATCAAAAGCGACGTACATCAGAGAGTAAGAACAACACAAGTGCAAACGAACAGCTTTAAGTCTGATCGGACACACAGGTGCTGACAGGAAGTGACCAGAGGCAGAGCACAGGTGCTGACAGGAAGTGACCAGAGGCAGAGCACAGGTGCTGACAGGAAGTGACCAGAGGCAGAGCACAGGTGCTGACAGGAAGTGACCAGAGGCAGAGCACAGGTGCTGACAGGAAGTGACCAGAGGCAGAGCACAGGTGCTGACAGGAAGTCACCAGAGGCAGAGCACAGGTGCTGACAGGAAGTGACCAGAGGCAGAGCACAGGTGCTGACAGGAAGTGACCAGAGGCAGAGCACAGGTGCTGACAGGGAGTGACCAGAGGCAGAGCACAGGAGCTGACAGGGAGTGACCAGAGGGCAGAGCAGAGGTGCTGACAGGAAGTGACCAGAGGCAGAGCACAGGAGCTGACAGGGAGTGACCAGAGGGCAGAGCAGAGGTGCTGACAGGAAGTGACCAGAGGCAGAGCACAGGCGCTGACAGGAAGTGACCAGAGGCAGAGCACAGGTGCTGACAGGAAGTGACCAGAGGCAGAGCAGAGGTGCTGACAGGGAGTGACCAGAGGCAGAGCACAGGTGCTGACAGGAAGTGACCAGAGGCAGAGCAGAGGTGCTGACAGGGAGTGACCAGAGGCAGAGTACAATAACGTCAGCTGTTCTTCAGAGTTCTAATCAGAATCAAAACCATCCTTAACATCGACATCATCATTATCGAACAAAACCATCCCCATCATCATCGTCGTCACTATCATTTAGGCTGTTGGTGTTCAACAACATGTCTAAGTAACACTCAGAGCTCAGGCGGGTGAAGGATATTCTGCTGTCTTCGTTCCAGACACAAGAGGAAGTCCGAACACGTAACCCGGGTTTCCACTGTAGTGGAGAGCAGCCGCCTCCTGATCCTCCTGTTTGCAAACAAGAAAAAGATCAGAAATCCCTTTCAGACTAAACCATAACCCGCTGAGGTTTGTTACATTCAGGCCACCTTTCCACAACAACGATTACAGATGAAAAGCTTTTGTTGCGTTTTGGCTGTTAGTTTACACAAGTTTTGGGTGCCTGAAAACAAAAAGGTTTTAAAAAGAGGTTCCAGAGTGCGGCTTTTGAAAACAGCACCGTATCTGTCGCCATGTGAACCAGAAATAGGGGCCTGGTGATATGAATTAAAAATCATATTTGGATATTATGGATCTATGGAAATATGACAATGATAATATATTGAATACAATGCTGAAGAGGGACGTACAGAGAGAGGTGGAGCAGGAAGAAGAAGGACGGACAGAGAGAGGTGGAGCAGGAAGAAGAAGGACGTACAGAGAGAGGTGGAGCAGGAAGAAGAAGGACGGACAGAGAGAGGTGGAGCAGGAAGAAGAAGGACGTACAGAGAGAGGTGGAGCAGGAAGAAGAAGGACGGACAGAGAGAGGTGGAGCAGGAAGAAGAAGGACGGACAGAGAGAGGTGGAGCAGGAAGAAGAAGGACGGACAGAGAGAGGTGGAGCAGGAAGAAGAAGGACGGACAGAGAGAGGTGGAGCAGGAAGAAGAAGGACGGACAGAGAGAGGTGGAGCAGGAAGAAGAAGGACGGACAGAGAGAGGTGGAGCAGGAAGAAGAGGGACGGACAGAGAGAGGTGGAGCAGGAAGAAGAAGGACGGACAGAGAGAGGTGGAGCAGGAAGAAGAAGGACGGACAGAGAGAGGTGGAGCAGGAAGAAGAAGGACGGACAGAGAGAGGTGGAGCAGGAATAAGAAGGACGGACAGAGAGAGGTGGAGCAGGAAGAAAAAGGACGTACAGAGAGAGGTGGAGCAGGAAGAAGAAGGACGGACAGAGAGAGGTGGAGCAGGAATAAGAAGGACGGACAGAGAGAGGTGGAGCAGGAAGAAAAAGGACGGACAGAGAGAGGTGGAGCAGGAAGAAGAAGGACGGACAGAGAGAGGTGGAGCAGGAAGAAGAAGGACGGACAGAGAGAGGTGGAGCAGGAAGAAGAAGGACGAACAGAGAGAGGTGGAGCAGGAAGAAGAAGGACGGACAGAGAGAGGTGGAGCAGGAAGAAGAAGGACGAACAGAGAGAGGTGGAGCAGGAAGAAGAAGGACGTACAGAGAGAGGTGGAGCAGGAAGAAGAAGGACGGACAGAGAGAGGTGGAGCAGGAAGAAGAGGGACGGACAGAGAGAGGTGGAGCAGGAAGAAGAAGGACGGACAGAGAGAGGTGGAGCAGGAAGAAGAGGGACGGACAGAGAGAGGTGGAGCAGGAAGAAAAAGGACGGACAGAGAGGGTTCTTCCTTCTCCACCTCTCTCTGTACGTCCCTCTACAGAGAGAGGTGGAGCAGGAAGAAGCTCTTATTATCGTTTCCTCTCTCCTCGATCCTCGCTTAAACCGGAAGTCGTTCCGTGCCGCCATGTTGAAGGACGTCTCCAGTCTCTTATTTTGGCACAGAGGAGCGAGGATCGAGGAAGTAACTCTGAGGAGCTATGATCGAGGAAACACAAGAGCATGTTTCCAGGAAGTCTTTTTACTTATAGACACGCCTCCGTCTCATATATCACTCATTGATTGGACGCTGCAGCGGATCAGACTTCAGTGAAACTTATCGACATCAGCAGAGTTTAATAACGGAGAAAAGACGAACATTAAAAAGACACACGCAGATGATTTACAGCACAGGAATATAGAAAGGCAACATCACAATAATTACAGATAAATGAATCTGTATCTAAACAAAGCAGGATTGACATTAGGGTTGGGATGGAATCGTCTGATCGTATTCAGCAATCTAAAGGGACGATCTGCAATAGTTGAATTTCTTTATGGCTAGTATCGGGTGTTTGGATTAGGAGTGTGCACTGCAGAGAGAAAAAGAGAGGCACATAGATACAAAGTGAGCTTTTTGTTATAGTTTTGCTTTTTAACTCAGTAATAATCACTGATTTTATTAGACTGAATATATCTAGCATTGTGACGTCACACATCTTGCCAGTCATGAGGGGCCCCTTATGATGTTCTCTAGTCTAGACAGAGATGGGCTACTGTTGCTGTTGTTTGGCGCTTGCTTTTCTTTATTTCTCCTCTTATAGTTGAGGGGCCCATGATGATAAATAAGCTTATATTCAGGCCATTCCTTTATTATTTTTGGTAGGACTTTTTGGACCCTGCTATTGACATCAATTACTGAGCCCTACAACTATGCAACATTACAAGTAACAGCGACTTCAAACAGAAGCTCTGGCTTAGGGCCCCCTGAGCCCTTGGGCCCCTGGATCTGGGCCCGGTAGGCCTGTGCGGTAATCCACCCCTGGTAACACTGAAATAGGCTATAAAGTAGGCTATAAGTTCCATAAAATTAATAATCATCACAAACAGACGTCGCTTCACGTGACGCTTAAAATAGATTTCCTCGTTCCTCTCTCCTCTGCTTCCCTTCCTCGCGTCTCTCCATGCTCTCTGGTGGGAGGGACTAAGGCGCAAGTGAATGGTGCAAGTGGAGGAAACGTGGATGCAATTAAGGAGACATGAGAAGTACCAGGAGAGAGGTGAAGAAGGAAGAAGATGGCCTGACAGAGAGAGGACTTCAGGGAAAGTCCAAAAAGTTTGGGTTGAATCAAGGGTTCATCCTCTTCGATAGTAAAGACTGATTCTACTTTGAGGTGATAATCTGCGCACAACCTTGGACTACGAAGGTGTTTTCAGACATTACCTGGACAAATGTGATGTGAAACTCCTGCTTCAGTGTCCACGCTGCTTCATTAACAAATCCAAGCACCAGAGACACCGTCACATTCAGGATCTCACCAGCCGGGTTGTACGTCATCGTATAAACGACCTGAGGAGACAAAAAGGAGTCATGGATCCAGCCTTACAGGATTCTGCAGGAGGTTTTAGTTACTTTAATGACTGTATTTGAATTAAATTGGACTAACCTTCAGCACCACATGGGCACAGAGGGTGGGCTTCAGGAGAACAGGGTTGAAGTTTTCAGCACCACTGATCTGAAGCTCAGACTGAGTCCCATCCACAGACTGCAGGACGACTGAAGTCACCTCCACAGGAACAACCTCCAGCCACACCACAAACACCACGAGTCAGCTCATGCTTATATTAAACTCACACGTGTCATAGCAGTTCTCGTTGACATCAGTTTGTAGAGTTAGTTTGTAGATTCTCAGGACAGTTTCCTCTGTTTTCTCCTCCCACTGTCCCCTGACTTAAATATCTCAAGAATTACGACACACATGATCATGAAATGTTGTGCACACTCTTCATGTTTATTTCTAACATTTTAGACATAAACATGATCTGTTCCCTATCCCTCTTCCTGCATCTTATCCCATCTCCCCCTATCCCTTTCCAAGCCCGGCGCAGTCTAGGCTGTGAAGGCTGTTTCGTCATGAGCCGGGGATCATGCCGAAGATTTCTAGGCAGGAAGTTTTTTCTGACCAATGTATCTTTTGCTGCTTTGCTAAAGTGCTCATGATGGATTAAGCTGGGTCCTTGTAATATAGCAATAAGTAAGGTCTTTTACCTGCTTTTTGTAACATAACAATGAGCATGCTCTTTTTACCTGCTCTTTTGTAATATTAATAGACAAAGAGTAAGGTCCTTTACCTGCTTTTTGTAAAGCGTCTCGAGATAACACTTGTTATGAATTGACGCTATACAAATAAAGATTGAATGATGACGCTCCCATCACATGCAGCTGCTCCTCATGTAAAGCGCTTGTTAGCAAATATGCTAACATGCTAGACCACGACTGTTTGAACGTAATAAAAGTTGTACCCTCAGCATCCGTCTTTGTGTGAAGTTAGCATGATGTTGAAGTACTCTAATGTCATGGTCAGGGGCACCGACAGGGATCTTGTAAGAATGAAAATAATGTTCCATCATTCCCTACCTGTTCATGGATTTGACTCTAAATGGGATCATGAGTTCATTTTTACATTATGTTGTGATCAAAGGGTAATAATGTCTCTTTTAGTCAGTAATATTGAAATAACAGAAATGTTAGCTTCACGTTCCTGCTTGTTGAGTTTATTACCAAACTGAAATGAAATGAAATGGTTGTGAGATTAGAAAACATTGTTGTGAGACACTGCTGGGGAGGTGTGATGAAACAGTGGTGTGCAGTGATGTGAAACTTGTGCTGTAGTAACTGAGTCCTTCCCTCTTCTTAAGAACTGAAAGCAGTGAGAGAAACATCCTTTTCCTGTCTTTGCATTGCAGCAGTCCACTTCATCTTTCTGTCTGTGTTACCTTGTTGCACAGTGCCGTCAGGTGGAAGGACTTATTTCTCCTTTCCCGTCTAGTGTTTGTGCAAGTCAGCATCTTGCTAAATGTTTTCAGTAGTGAGAGGCCGTGATGACGTGTCAAAGTTATGAAAACAAACTTCAGAGCTGCTTCACACACTCCAAAAACTCCAATCTAAGAAAGTGTGTGTTTGCCTAATCTCTGGTCCAGAATGTATCATTACACCTACAGACACATAAGACCTGCAGTGCTCGTAATATAAAACAACATCATGTTTTCACTTCTTATTATTAGCAAAGCAGGCCTTCTTTTTTATTTTGATGTCTTGAGATAAGATGTTTTGCAGGAATTGTCAGGAGAAGATGATCTTTTTAACAAAAAATAAGACAAACACATGCTTAGATTTGAGATTTTACAGTTTGTGAAGACAGTGACTCCTACAGATGCCCCCCCAGAAGTCCTCACATCAGAGTACAGAACATCAACACTGAGCCGCAGAAGACTGACAGGGTGTTTGAGTGTGAGTCGTAAATGTATTAAAGTGTGTTTATTATTGGATCTGCCTGTGAGGGGCGTCTCTGTCCTGCGCTGCAGGTGCCCGCACTCGACTGGGTTAAAGCTGACGGTGTTAAGGAGTGAGGCAACATGCCTGGATGTTCTTTTCTTTACTTTATTGGAGGTCAGGTAGTTTGGGTTTTTTGACTACAGTGTTTTTTGTTGTTTTTGCCGTGCCCTCCCTGAAGTTTAATTCGTTTTGTAAATAGTGTGAATAATATAATAATATCTAATAATGTGGATTTATTACAGTTCATCATTGGGAGGAAGGAGAGGGACACTTTTATGTTACGGCTCGTAACACAGGGTTGTTGAATCCTTTAACTAAAAACTAAAGAATCTTCTGGCATATCGCGCACGTCGCCTCACAATCACTGTTTGACCCTGTTAACTATTAATCACTGACATTTTTATCTTCACTCAGTTTCCCTCATCTTCTCCGTCTCTCTGCTGTGAGAAATGTGTTTCTGTAAATGTCTGAATTGTCACGTGATCAAGTGAGTGTCGATTTGAGAAAGTATTCAAACATTTGTCATTCAAAGAGCCATCCAAAATAAAGACCTCTCACAAGTACAAAAATAAAACTTTGAAAGATTTTTTTATGACTTTAAAATGTTAAGTTAGATTTTTAAAATGAAAAGACTTTTTTGAAGCCTGTTCATCTTTGAAATGTGTGTCTGTGGTGATCCCTCATATCTCACCAAACAGAAAATGAATTTTCTTTTGATTAATTGACTTATTTAAATTTGTCAGAACAAAATGCCTGTTAACTACAAAAAGCCACAAATAAATATTTAAACACTGACACCTAGTGTTTAAAATGGGTACTACAGTTACTTTTTTTTAAACATTAGAGAGAGCCGCCTCCCCCTGCCCCTCCTCCCTAGAGTCCATGTGCTCTCTAGGTTCCAATATTGATCCTAGTTTGAGCACGTTTCTGCTCGTGGAGCTTATTAGAAACATGCAGAGGCTTTTTAGATCGGGTACAATCACTTCTATCTGAACCAGTTCTCTTGCCCGCTTCCATCGCTGCAACACCTGTTTGGTTGACCTGATAACTGCTCTCATATCTGGCAAACCGAGGGGCGTCCAAAACGGACGTGTGGGGGCGCCTTAAAACCGCCTACCTTCTCTGGTCCAAACAAATCCAGACCATTCAGGACCAGAATCTAAAGTTAGAAGGAGGACATACTGGCTGCTGCATTGTTGTCAGAGAAGCCAGCACTTCAACATAGCATGTTTCCTTAATGTCTGATCATATAGTAAGGTCACTTTATCATTTCACTCACTACACATCTTACTGGTTGGACCTTTAGGTGTTCAGTATTTGATCACTGATTACTGAGAAGAACACAAATGATGAATTCAAAGTCCAAACAGTCGTCATAACATTTCTGTAGCAGAATCAAAGAAGTGGACATACTTACTGCTGCGTCTTTACTTTTCCCCTGTGGAGAGAAAAAAAGACGTCATCATTAAAGCTTTTCAACATTTTAAATACAAAAGCTTATTTATGGTGTGAAACTTTGGTGTAAACATTCATTTGACTTGATTTCTTTAAAGACAATCAAAGAATCGTCCCACCACAAACACCCTCCATCCATCTGAAATATTACATTTAGACATTTCTGTTTTGAAAGCTGAAAAACATTCAGAAAGGCCGGCTGACAAAGTAACAGATCTAAAAATAGTAATTCAGCTGTTAAAAAGTGTTTAAGGTCAATTGTCCTGATTATATCCTGCTGCGTTCTCACATCAGCTCACTGGAGCCGTTTACACGACTGCTCCTGAGATTCTCCTGACCTGACTGTTCACACATGCTTCTCACAGCTGGAGACTATCCCTGTCAGACCGGAGGGGGGGTGGGGGGTCATGTGACAGCGGCATTAAAGGAAGCTAATGTGCTGTTGTTATCTGAACTATCAAGTAACACCTCCAACAGCTTTCTTGCTTTTTCGGCTGTATTTCTCCTCGCGACACGCAGCCTTCTCTGAAACAAAGCTTGATTGCGTCTTGTAACAAAGAGCCACATGCCAATGAAAAAGTAGATGAATTGCTGGATGTCTTCCATCGTTGGCCTTTGTTTACTGTGTCACGTTTTCTTCTTTGTTGAATTTATTAGCGGGGTACACTGTGTCGCGCTGCTATGATGTCACGCTATTACGTAGCTGACGCGGCTATCGGCATCCGCCTACCAAATAGGGCACGGTTGGCTGTGGAAACGCAAACAGGATCAGGCTTTACCAAACCGTACCAAACTATACTATCCATCCACTGGACCCCTTGGTGGAAACGGGGCTTATATGCAGCTGTTTATTTACGTGCACGGAGATCGCAGCGGTGCAGACACTCTATGCACCGTGCAGCAGTCACAGGTTATAAACATCACTCCCCCCTCCTATTGGCTCCAGTTGAATTCTCCAGAGAATATCCTGCTGCGTTCTCACATCAGCTCACTCAGACTCGCTGCAGAATAAATGCTAGGGGCCTGGCAGGAGAAACTCTGAGTGAAGTCTGAATGAAAACTGTTTGCGTTCACACATACAGCTCCTCCTGCACATATCCAGAGTTTTTCAGGAGTTTTGTGAAAGCCTTAATAGTGGACTGTTTTGAGTGTTTAGTTCTGTGTGTTGAGGAACTGTGGGACTCACAGATAACAGCTGGATGTTTGTGTAGGTTTCCATACTGAGGACTGGCAGACCGCTGCAGTCCTGATCCAGGACAACCTGCTGGGAACACCGACTGCTCTGATCCTTAAGAAACGCTGGGGAGACAAACACACTTTAAAAAACTCACTTTATAAATATATTCTATATTAACAAGTCTTTAGATGCTCCTGGATGTTAAAAGGTGTGATTCCGTTTGTACTGTTTCACTTTTACAGCTGTTGCACTTTGCACCATGTTAGTTGTAGTTTTTATGCATCCTGACAGCCGTCAGTCAGGTGACATGTCCATGAGTAACCTCGGCAGCGCCCTTCAATAATATCAATTCTTCAACTGACTTTTATTATCACAGAGAGAAAAAGGATAATAACAACACTAAAGTCGTCCTTACTTATTTTACAAATGTTTATTATTACAGGTTCATTTTCCTGGTGTGCTGATTCATCAAACTAAACCACTAAGGCTTCCACAGGGAACAATTTAACAACAACACCTATTCATTCAAATAGTGACAGCTGTTCTTCGGATCCCTTGCTGATCTCTCCAGCTGTTTTCACACCTGCACTCCTGGAAATGTCGAGAAAATTTCAGGAAGACTGCCCCTGAAATTCTCCTGATCCGGCCGTTCACATGTGCACTTCACAGCGAGAGACTATCCCTTTAGGACGGGACGGGGTCCACAAAATATCTCCCCCCCCCCACGATAATTTGCTTTTGGCCAATTATCTATATCGGCGTTTTATTTTAATCAATTAATTAAAATGTGTGGGTTTTTTTGCTTGAACAGAAGGTGTTTCCTTCTGGGTCTGTTTTCATTAACCACTCTGTCTCACCTATTGTCCTGCCCACAACACTATCTGATTGGCTAGACGTACACGAGTAATAGCCAATCAACACTGAAGCCTGGGTGCCTAGGACATGCACAGAGACGAGAGCAGGAGGAGAGTCTCTGGTCGAACATTTAAAAAAAGTCTTGAGTTGAAATTTGTAATATTCTAAATTATACATTTTGAGAGAGAGAGATTTAAATCAAAATTTCAGTTATCAGGCTCATGGAGTTATATTGGTCGGTATCCACATCCGCCCAGAAAAACCAAATGGATCAACCCCTACTGCACAGATTTCTCACTGGTCGCGTGCAGACACTCTATGGTCACTCCCCCTCCCACTCACTCGAGGTGAATTCTCCTGATTATATCCTGCTGCGTTCTCACATCCGCTCACTCGGACTTTCTGCAGAAAAATACCAGGAGGCTGGAGGAGAAACTGCTGGTGAAGTCTGAGTGACAAATGAACCTGTTTGCGTTTCACACATGAAGCTCAGCTCGAACACTTCAGGAGATTTTTAGGAGTTTTGTGCAGGTTTGAAATAGAGCTGGGACGACGCGTCGACGTAGTGGACGTCATCGACGACATAAATTCGTCGACATGAATAATTTGCGTTGACGCGTCGTCCCAAATAACTACATCACGGGTGCCCAACCAGTCGATCGCGATCAAGTAGACCGCGGACTGATTCTCAGAGGATCGCGAGATGTTTAGTCACTATAAAATACAATTTATTCATAAAATTGCTGCGTGCGGGAGAGAACAAGAGAGAGAGAGAGTGCGAGTGACAGAAAGAGAGAGCAGGGGAGAGAGAGAGAGCGCATGAGAGAGTACAGGTGCGCGGGGAACAGAGCCGTGAGGAGCAAAACTCCCGTTAAAAAACAAATTTCCTCTCGACTCCCGCGGAGAAATAAGACTAAACCAAGAGTGCAGAATCACATCAGCTTCAGAGAGAGAGAGAGCGATAAGGTCCTCTGTCCGTACACCTCTCTTGTAAATGCACCTTACTCCAATCAAAACTGAAGCTTCTCATGCTGCTTCGTTTTAATAATGTTAATGTACAGCTGCTTGCTGCTGATGCGGTTCTGAACTCCTTTAAATAACGGAACATCGAGAAGAACTCTTCAAAACGTGAGGCGTAGTCGTTGTGTGTCTGTGAGCATGCATTAAACTAAATTAATTTAGAGAGAAAAACACATTTGATATAAATACAAACGTAATATTAAAATAAACCCTAAGATTAGAGTAAGAAAAGAAAAAGTGTGTCAGTAGATTTATTGTAGCCTATTTATTGTTGTATTTTCTGTTTTTTTTTAGCGTATTAAATGTGTTTGAAGCTGTCTGTAATGGCTACGGCTCCCTATGTGGACTGGCAACTATAAAAGTAGATCTTGGTTCAAAAAGGTTGGGCACCCCTGAGTTACATTGATCAAGTAATGTGAAATAATCGATAACTGAAAAATTAATCGTTAGATTAATCGTTTGAAAAATAATCGTTTGGGACAGCTCTAGTTTGAAAGCACTATATGTCAGTGTAAAATAACACCATTGCATACTGTCTGAATAACATCAAACATCTTAAGACCAAAGTCCAGATATTTGTGGAATACTTTATAATAAAATAATAATTCAATATAATAATACCTGCAGGACTGTTATCCACACAGTCAGCTGTGACTCCGGCTGCTGGCAGCATGAACATCCCTCTCTGTCCATTCTGTGCTGCTGTCAACATCACGTCTCCGTACTGAAACCATGAAAGCATCAGAACAGATTAACTGACGGATCTTAAGAGAAGTTCAAAGTTATAATATTAAGGTTTGAGACTCACCTGGTACCCAGACGAGGCCTGGAGCTCTGCAGCCGACAGCTCGGCCCTGTCCTCCTCGGAGCCGAAAATAAAGCTGGTAAATGTTTTAAAGAGTGAGTCAAAGTTCCCGTCAGTTGGAAGAGCAGGTGAGGGATGAGAGAATCCATCAACCCCTAGAAAGGACAAAGGAGGAACAAGAAAGATCACATGTATTCGTCTTCTGTTGATTGTGGCAGTGAGAAAAACAAAACAAGCCTCTTCCTAATGTAAGATTTCAATGTTGAATTAAACGCCATGAAGACTCACGGTTCTGTGACTGAATGCACAAAATGTCGTAACTCTTCTCCTTCCTGACAGACGAATACACTTCTGAGAATCCATCAATCGTATTACGTAAAGAGTAGGACGCTACATCACGGCTGCACAGCTGCTTGTTCCCACTGCAAGAAAAAGAAGAAGATAAAAACCAAAGATGACAATGAACATATGTTGTGTAAATGCATACTGTATACATGAACACTGTAGGCTGCAAGACAAAGTTGAATTATGGACAAGTCAATTAGAAAACCAGTTTCACTCAGATAATTGATTCCCTCAGTAAACATTTTCTTAGTCAGTTTAGAATCTTAATCTCTAGTTTTACATCTTCATCAACACACTATGTCAACAACAACAACAACAACAACAACAGGTAAACACATACAGGACGGCAAAACAAACACAAACACAAAAATGCAACAAGCTCAACCTCAGTAATTCATATTCCCTCCACTTGATTAAAACATATCAATGTGTGTGACATCAGAGCGTGATTTTATAATGTGTTGGTATTGCAAAAGCCGACAAAAAGCAGCAGGAGCTTCACAAACACACACACACACCCACACACACACACACACACACACACACACACACACACACACACACACACACACTCCAACATTGTACTTTACATACAGTTTTTCTGAGTGGTTCATGTCAGTCCTCCATCCAGCTAAGTTGTCATTCACATACTGGTAAATGGACTTGAGCTTGTATATTTCTTTTATATTCTTCTGACTACTCAAAGCACTTTCACACTGCAGGTCACACCGACACATTCACACACTGATGGTAGAGGCTGCTAAATACTAGAGCTCTGAGTTGATTTACCCTCAGGTGAGAAACTCTGAGTTTCTGGTTCGAGATCAGCTGATTTGAGTTTGTTAAATCAACTCTGAGTAAGTTCACTCTGTGCTCAGGGCGTGCACCATGAGGATAAAAAGCCAACATTAATGGAGCCCCGATACTACGATTCACCATGGCAACAGGTGACAAAAAGAGATCCTCGTACTTTAACCCTCTCCAAATGTAACTAGGCCTACATCTTCATGCGAACTTAAAGCAGCTCAAAATGAAACATAAGAACAAACTGGGCTCATGGTGGTATTTGAATCATATTTGACATTTTAAACGAAGTGAACTTCATTCAGTGTCTATTTGAATGTGCATTATCTTTCTCCCCAACATAAAGCTGTGTTCACACACACACAGGCTAAATGTCCTCTCACCTTTATCCTGTTGACTTTATTCATTAGTCCTAATTAAATGAACATCTCCTGACTAAATGTAGACTCTTATTCCCTGAGGAGGAATGCAGCCCCTTCATCTCCAGGCTCCTCCACTAAAACACATGTTCCACTAAATAGTTAGTTTTATAGTCCTGGGCTATACAGTATAATAATAAAACAACCTGGATTTGTATTCAGACACACGGTGAATCTTCACTAACACGGCGTGATACGGACTGAATGAAAGAATGAGGAAATGAAACGGCGTTTCTGGCTCTGAAAGAGGAGACGAGGAGAAACTCTGAGTTCATTGATGAAAACCTGCTCCCGACCAGGTTAGGTTCACAGACTCAGTTACCATAGTAACTGACTCAGAGATAAAGTAACCTCTTCCTCTGGAACAGGCCTGAGTTACCCCTCTTTCTCTGGTTTGAGTGACCTCCCCCTCTGAAACAGAAAACCCAGAGTTTCCCTCATTTCAGGGTTAACTGACTCAGTGTTTGCACTAAACCTGCTTTCTGAAACGGGCCCCAGGTCTCTGTCAGATGTCTTGAGCCTTAGCAGCAGCTCTCTGAGGGCCTGATTTACTAAAGGTTTGCGTGTCTTAAAACATGTGCAAACGTGTGCAAACCATCAGCAAAAAATGTGCTATCTGATCTACTAACGAGGCGCAGTGAGGATTGCGTCTTTCATATAAGCAAAACAACACGCATTGTCCATTTAGTACGTTTGCCTTAATGAATATGCAATATGGAGCGTTTCTGTCCTAGCGTGCAAAATACTGGGAGGAGAAAATGCAAATAAGTTAGGTAATAAATTCAGATTTATCTGCTATAACTCGAAAATACTGTACGTTCATTTGCCTCTCCCAATAATACCTATTTTGCGCTTGCAGTCATTCTGCTTTCCGTCCAAACTCTCCGTGATGTAAACCAGTAGAACACGCAAAAGCCTGACTTAAATACTACCGCCTCAACCAGGTTTGAACTTGTTATCATTCACAGAAATGTTCTTAGTAGATCACCCGCAAAACGCCCACAAACCAAACGTGCAATCTTTTTCTAGTCAACACGCAATTAAGTACTCTTTAATTGGGATCTTAAATCAGGCCCTTACTGACGGTGAGAACAGCAGCTAAAAAGTATCATTTTAAAAGAACTTTCTTTATGCTCTTGGAAGTTGGGAGAAACATCCTTGACATTTTATGACATTGAAGAAACCAAATGAATGATCATTTAAGAGTGAAAATAACGGTGAGATGAATTAACGATGACAATAATCAGAAGTTTCAGATGCACTCACCTCACAGTGTCCACTGAACAGCTGGTGAACAGAGCCACCTCCTCACTGCAGTCTCTGTCACAGCAGCAGTTAATGTCACACACGTCCATGTGATCATCACAGGGACACAACCTGTCAACTGATACACACACACACACACACACACACACACACACACACACACACAGACACACACACACGCACGCACACACAGACACACACACACAGACACAGACACACACACACACGCACACACAGACACACACACACACACACACACACACACACACACACACACACACGCACAGACACAGACACACACACACACACACACACACACACACAGACACACACACACGCACACACAGACACACACACACACAGACACACACACACACACACGCACACACGCACACACAGACACACACACACACACACACACGCACACACAGACACACACACACAGAGCAGGTCTATGTATTAATTATTATGTCAGTCTTCACCGACACATAATAACATGTATCCTTCAAGATGTAGACTGTACCTTTAATGAATGAATGATTTTATTTCAAACCCAAAAATGAAAAGAAGATAGACAACAAAAAGGACAAAAGTAACAGTGTCTGTAAAGGATTAGTACAAACGTATATACCCCTGTGATACATTTCTTCTATTACTTTATATATTATTCCAACAAATGTTCACAATTATTTACAACAAATAATCAAACGTAATCCCAGTTGGTTTGCCCCATAAAATAAATACCAACCCCAGTGTATTTACAATCCTAACATCCACCCAGAGTTACAAAATATAAAGGAATACCCCTAAAACAACTTTTCCTCTTCCATATAGCTGTCCAAAATATATGTTTGGATTGATTCATGTTTGTGCTTTCAGCTCCTCAGCCGACAGATTCCACACATCCACCCTGAAATACACACACTCTTCTCAGCTGGACCAACACATTGTTTTTGTTAATGAAATCTAACCCCCCTCCCTGTCACTAAACCATTTCAAGTGAATTATTTCTTGCTTTAAACATCATTATTGCGGTTTGAGCAGATCTGTACATTTCAATGTGACTTTATAAACAGTGTGTTCCCTACACCCACCTTGTGTACTATCCTGATCGCTCTCTCTTGAAGTATGCATCAAGCTTTGTAAGTGTTGCCTCAAACTTCCACACAATAATTCAGATCTGGTAAGACATGTTTACTTCTATGACATGTTTAAAGTGATTTAAAAAAGGTTGGTGGACTAGTTGTGAATGTGAATCTGAATTTGAAGCTTGAGTCTGTTGATACTTTAGAAACAGTTTAGTTTTTTCAACAGTCTCGAAGAATCCAGTGATAATAATATTAATAATAACATATAATTAAATGTACATAAAGACAGATTACCGCTGGAGACAGGAGTGATCAGGCGGCCAGAGACGGGCAGGGGCTCCGGGGGCAGGGTCGTTGGAGCGGGCTCCTCGGTGCTGCTCGGCGCCGTCGTCGGTGTCGGTGACTCAAACTCCTCCGGTTGTGTCGTTGTATCATTTTCAGCAGCGTCATTTGTTACGTTGTCGTCAACAAACACGGTTGTGTTGAAACTGTAGCTCGTCGTGTTTTCGTTAGAAGTGACGGCAGAAAACAAGAAAAGTAATATGAACAGATTTGTACAACGAAACGAAGCAACTAACGCAGCCATCTTTGTTAGAGCGTTGCTATGGTTCTTCTTCTTCTTCGGTTCTTCTTCGTGCTTACCGCCTTTCATGAAAATACACCGCCATCTGCTGTCCATAAAAGGAATTACTCCAGCCCGGCTTCCCAGGACTCAGGACCTGAAACTGCAGACACATGATATTGGCTTTTGAAGGTAAAACTCGGTTTTATTTGTTGAAGTTTTCAACACAGATCCTCCTGCCACCCTTTAAAACAATGTTGTCGATTATAGATCCCTTTTGTACGGAGGACTAGGGCCAGACATGAGACATAAAGAAGGAGAGGAGGAAGATTATATGTTGTACTTCGAGAAAACAAGTTGTGATAAAAAAAAAAATAAAATAAAAAATGTCATAATAAAGTAAAAATGTGGTGAAAAATGTAGAAGTGTTGAGGATAAAGTTAAATCTGAACTTTGTATATATTGCTTATTTTCTTCAGCTCTCTGAGCTCATTTCTTTCATAATCTGTACTTTATACATAGCTTTATTTCTTCAACACTCTTTCTTGTTTTACTTGAATTTCTCTTATTTACATTTCTTTTTTAACATTATATATTTATAGTCCTATAGTTCTATTAATTTATTGTGTGTAGGAGCAGCTTTCTTCCCCCTCGTGGAAGAATAAAGTGTTTCTGATTGTGAAATACAATTTATAATTATTAAAGAATATATTTTATTATTAATGCCTCAACAGAATCAACATACCAGCCACAAATCAACAATGTCAACAACAACAAAGACAAAGACCTACACAAAGACAGAAAAACAAGACAAAACAACAAACACATCTGAGAAAGACAACCACAAGCTCCCCTTCAGCATGTTCATAATTCATCAATATAAGTAAAAAATCATCTCATATCTCATGAAGAAACTTTTATTCCACTCTTTCAAATACTCCCCATTTTTCTTTCACCAACTTCAAATGATCTTCCGTACAATCGTTTAGTTTAATGTCGTTTCTTGATGACATTTCAGCCTGGAGCTCAGATCAGGAAACACCAAAAAGACATGAGCTCAGTGCTGGTTTAACTTTTCAAATGGACTGACTTTGTTCCTCTAAATGGCTTTTGTCTTCTCCATGTTTAAATAATAAAACAGTTCATGTTTACAGAGTTTAAGTGAAGGAGGGGTTTTAGTTTTACAATGTTTCTAAAGGAGTTTCTCAAATGTTGCCATATTGAGAGAAAACGCAGCATTGTGGATAAACTGCACGCTGTTATTTAAAGTACCTTAAAAAATACAAACTGACGGAGTTAAATCATTCTTCTCTTCAAACCAAACTTTCTGAATTTATGATTGTATTCCAAGGGATGGAGGAATTGGGCCCCGAGCTATATACAGTAATGTCTGAGTTTCTGGTTGTAATGATGAAAGTATCCACTAGGTGGCAGCACAGGACAATGAAACACAAGTGCACTGCTGTAACTTTTCTATGCTCTCAGTTTGCTCCCAGCTTCAGAACTCTGTTGGTGTCACTAACGACACTTCACTATCGTCATTTAAAGGAGAAATGAAATGTTATTCTTAATATTAATGCATACAAGTTACTGAAATAGATGGTGCATTGTGCCATTTGTGGGCTAGTTTGGAGGAGGGCTTGGACGATAGCCTCCGTACATGGAGCGCGCGCAACAACCAATAGCCTACCAGCGACAGACGGGATCAATTTTTAAGGCAACCTCGGACATTTAAACCTTAAATATCCAGTCATATATTCAAAGTGATTTCATGTAGCTGATTGGAGTCTTGACGGTGTTTGAGAACTATCGTGATTTCATAAAATAAAGAAAATAGACGAACTGGAGTGCTTTGAACTGAATACATATGGAGTAAAATAAATAAAACGAGTATTTGTGTGAGGAGAGTTGAGTTAATGTTCCTATAATAACTTTTATTAGAACTTCACGAGTCACTCTAAATTACTTTTCATGTCTGAAATCCCCACAATGACCTTTAGATCTGAACAAAATGATTCATTACTGTGGTCAAACATCGTAGTTACGATCCAGACTGTCATGTCTGATGAAGGGCGAGGGCCCTTAACATGTGGGGATTATTCCCATTAAAAGTTAATTGGAGCAGCTTCTGGTGTGCGGACTTAATCTTTCTGTTAGGGTAAAGTGAACATTTGTGAACCAGTGATGCTCACAATGAGACGAACAAGAGAAATGCTGGTGTTTAAAAGGCTGCCATCAAAGATATAGCCTACGAGTTTCATGTTACAAATGACGTATCATTTGTTGATTGTAAAACTTTTGACGAAATATATTTCAAATAATAAGTTAATAAGATTCATTTTTAGACAGAGGTACAACATGTTGCCTAATCTTTGACCACAAACAGCTGTTAAATAAATGTCATTTAAGCCTCCAAACTTCAAACTCAGGCTCACTGCAGAGTAACAGCAGAGTAGGTCTGCCTGAGGAATTAACTGTAAAATGTCAACTATATAAAACAATGTAATACAAGATGTGTTTAGTATGAGTGATGGAGAAGATGTACAGTTATTCATGATGAGAGAACAGATCTATCTTTAAGTATCGAACTTTGAGGGAGTTTGATGTTTTAATTGGTGAGTTTGGATCCTATTGGCTTAGCAACTTGCCAATCAGAGGTAGGCCCTTAAGCATGCTGTGATTTATGATCTTTTTAATGTGACCATCATTTACTAAATACATTATGTCAGATTGAAGAAAACTTGAAACAAGAAATTGAGATCATAAAATTATTAGAACCATGTTCAGCTCATTTTTTCCATATACTTTTTATTATTATTTTGCCCCCTGCTGGCCATTATAAAGAATGCAGGTTTAAGGCATTTTAACATTTACGCTTTAGGGCTCAGTCTCTCTTTTTCACTCTCTCTCCGCCTGCACAGTCTCTCGCCCCTCACACTCATTAAATAGTTCTCAGTGGTCATTAAGGTGGCGATGGCCGAGCCACTGATGAATATATTCAATCTGAGTCACTGTGGATAATATCAAACTGTCAGGGGGAGTCACACCTGCACTGTGCATGGTAATGGACAACCTGTATATGTGTGTGTGCGTGTGTGTGAGGGAGTCTGTGTGCGTGTGTGTGTGTGTGTGTAAGTATGTGTGTATGTGTGTGTGTGTGTGTGTGTGTGTGTGTGTGTGTGTGTGTGTGTGTGTGTGTGTGTGTGTGTGCGTGGGTGTGTGTGAGTGCAGGGGCATGGTCATTGAGGGAGGAACACAGGTTATCACAAGGTCAACATCTCACTTGAATAGCGTATGTGTCAGACTGTGTGTGTGCGTGTGTGTGTGTGTGTGTGTGTGTGTGTGTGTGTGTGTGTGTGTGTGTGTGTGTGTGTGTGTGTGTGTGTGTGTGTGTGTGTGTGTGCGTGGGTGTGTGTGAGTGCAGGGGCATGGTCATTGAGGGAGGAACACAGGTTATCACAAGGTCAACATCTCACTTGAATAGCGTATGTGTCAGACTGTGTGTGTGCGTGTGTGTGTGTGTGTGTGTGTGTGTGTGTGTGTGTGTGTGTGTGTGTGTGTGTGTGTGTGTGTGTGTGTGTGTGTGTGTGTTTGGGTGGCAGTGAGAGGAAGGAAGTCTAATTAGAGCATTAATTAAGAGGCGAACGGTTTATTGAATAAATCCTGTGGTCATTAACGGAGCACACAGCAGCCTCCTCCTTCTCCCTCTGCTCTGATGTCACCATGGCGACGCTGATATACCTGTGGACTTAAGGGGGATAAGTAACTTGTGGTTATTTCAAATGTCCAAATTTTTATTTTTCTGTGTTCTTCACATTATTGAGAGTTAATTTACAAACCGATCATGATGCTTCACCTCATTTCTCACCAACCCTGAAAACACACACACCTACACACACCTAAGTTAGGTTTTGAGTTCTCTCTCTCTAGTGAATCAGTTTTCACAGCAAACGACCCGTGTGTGTGTCCAGGAGGACTGTTGTAAAAACGACTTCTTACTGCGCCTTAGACAGTACGAGCAGTTTGTTAGTATGTCAGACACAGACATACATTACCCAGGCTGCGAGCTGGCTAATGTTAGCATCACACCTGACGAGCAGGGACTGACACAACCCCTGTTGCATCCAAAGAAGGTGGAGAGGGTGCACGGGAGAAAATGTCATCAAACTGTTGGTGAAAATATATTTAGGATGAAAGAAAGTATGTTTTGAAAAAAATCAATCTCAGAAATTAGTAATTAAGATTCTGACATGAAGCGATTTTTTCCCACACCTCCGCTCCAAACCAAAGAATGATCATTTCATTATAATTTTTTTGAGAATTTTGACATAAAGGGTTTTTATGTTTTAAAAGGTATTTTGCCTTTATTGGAAAGGAAAGTTGAAGAGAAAGGGAAATGTTGGTAGGAGAGAGAGGGGGATGACATGCAGCCAGCAGGGTTGATGTCGGATTTGATCCCACGGCCGCTGTGACGAGTACTATTGGGTCCATGCATGGTGCACGCAACATCACCGGTAGGCTATCAAGCGCCCAGAGACATCAAATGTTTTATAACACTTTTGAACCAACATCATCCTACAGTACGGTGGTGTCTGTTGCTCTAAAACATCACCATAAACTGCTGGCAGCCAAACGATAAACACTTACTCTCTCATGCTGTTTGACCCTCACTGCCCTCCGTACATCTGCCTTACAGGAAACATTATTCTGAACTGCAAATCTGCTGTTTGACTTGAGATGTTTTCAGCTATAACTGGCTGAGTGCTTGTGTGTGTGTGTGTGTGTGTGTGTGTGTGTGTGTGTGTGTGTTTGTAGTGTATCATGTACCAGTGCTACAGAGCAGCACCTCTGCTCCTCTAATCCTCTCCGTCTATCCTTCTCTCTGTCTCCGTCTCCATCTATCCGTCCACTTATCTGTCCATCTCTCATCAGGTCATCGTCTCTATTGTTTCGGCCTTCAAACATCGTCCTCTCTCTCTGCTGATATCGTCCGACCTTCACCAGCACACGTGCACAGATCTGAAATAGTTTGCAGGAGCCTTTTACTGAATGTCCAGAATCTACAGTTAAATTACCCGAACCATCTCTGGATTATTAAATCAATTAAAATAAATGGATTCTGCAGAACCATGAATCTCTGCCTCATACATGGATGTGTTTTCAGAATTAACACTGTCCATGAATCAAACCAACAACAAAATGCAGAAATTAAAATATCTGGACACTGTCTGCATCTTTCTCTCTTTCTGCATCTTTTACTCTGTCGACCTCCTCCGTCTGTCTGTCTGTCTGTCTGTCTGTCTGTCTGTCTGTCTGTCTGTCTGTCTGTCTGTCTGTCTGTCTGTCTGTCTGTCTGTCTGTCTGTCTGTCTGTCTGTCCGTCCGTCCGTCCGTCCGTCCGTCCGTCCGTCCGTCCGTCCGTCCGTCCGTCCGTCCGTCCGTCCGTCCGTCCGTCCGTCCGTCCGTCTGTCTGTCCGTCCGTCCGTCCGTCTGTGTCATCCCTTTGCCCTGATAACATCATTTCATCTACTCTACAAATTAAAAAAAGAGTGCTCATGCCCTTCGCTGCCACAAACCTGCTCTCTGTTAGTGTGTCTGTGCGTGTTTGTGTGTAGGCCACTGTTAGCCTTTGTCTTGAATTAGAAGGTCAGATGGAGGCCGTTAATCCAAAGGAAACACCAAGGTTTGGGTTTATATTAAAACAAAGAAACAGTGTGATATTCAAACCTACATCGTTTGGCTCGAGGCTTTAAAAAGTTTCCTGCCAACGTTGTTCTTTTGAGTATAACTTTCTTTCCAAGCAGTGAAACTCTGCATGTAACTCAAAGACGTGATTTCCTTTTAAAATGGCTTTGCCTTTTGAAACCATTTTTTTGGGGAGGGGCTTGTTCAATCTTTGACAAAAGGGACATGCAAGTGAGAAAATCAATTTATCAGGCACTTGTTGAGCAGCAAGCTCTGAAGTCACCGTCTGTCGTTTGATGAAGATATTTACCTCTGGGAGCTATGGGAAACTTCTCGTTAATTCAGGTATAGCCAGCAGATACAGCGATTAATGACTTCCTTTATGTGCTGCATTGTTCACAGTGTGTCAGTGAGAGAACCTCTGGCTGTATGACTGGATATCTGCTGAAATGTTTGTCTTTATGTAAATTTGGACTAAAAGAAGATTGAACACACGACTGGAATCCTTTCAGACTGTCTGCTCAGAATCAATGGAGGTTAAAGGTGTCCCGTGGGCAATCTGTGCTGTATCGATCAGTTCAATAAATACATAAACGGTCAAGCAGCTTCATATCCATCAAACTACAGGTGGACAAAACAGACTGAACTGCTCCGTATTTATGAAATATGTAAATATTTTCTACATTATGAGGTGTTTAAACCAACTTAAGCTTTATATGCTGCTAAAATGCTAGTTTTTTTTCCAGATTAACTTTAAAGGAAGAGACTTTGTGTCCACACCTCCATCAGACCAAAAACCTCCAAAATTGTCCTTGGCTTGAGCTGCAATTGCCTCTGGCGTGCATTGTTATGCTAGCAGGCTAAAGTTAGCACAGGTTATTTAGCTTGTAGCTTCAGATTGCATGTAAACTTTCATGGAATGACTGTGATCTAAAAACACTTACGTGACATTCAAATAATCAGTGAGTATGTTCTTCATCTTCTCTCTGGTTCTTGACTAAAACTGCTTTCATACACAAGGGGAGGAGCCGGCCGTCCCGTCCATGTAAACACGGCTCTGACAGCAACACAGCCAGCGGGACTCGAGCTTCTCACTCATTGTAGACAGTCATGACTCAGAGACACATTTACACAAGATATACTTGATCTCTGCTTTAATTATGTGTAAAATGTTGCATATTCCTCCTTTAATATTCACACTCACATCATCTCCACTCAGTCTAATCTGAATTATCCATCATACCAGGGACCTTGGTTTGCCAGATTCTCCTCCAGTTATTACAGGTTATTACTGCCAATGAAAATAGAAAAACCCGACCGCTGATTTATCCTCGGGAGCTGCATGTGCACAGCTCAGCTCATTTCAATCACAAATGGCAGCATCTTGATTTACACCGGCCACTGTTTTAATAGAGCTAGCCATGGCCAAATTCAAACGAGTCCGATTAATCAACTAAACATTCAATATCTCCCATTCAGCAGGCGGGCGGCGAGCGGACACCGCTTCTCAATATGAATTTTCCGGGAGATTTTTCTATTGATCGACAGACAGATGATTTGTGGGATACATTGTGTGGAGATCAATAAGCGGCCGCTCAATAGCTCATGGGGAGAAATGAAGTGTGTTGACATGAAGGCCACAAAGTCAAGTGTGCATGTAGACTCGCAAAGAAGACGCACATAATGTTTCCTGCCATGTGAGGACTTGAACCGACAACCTTTCACACACAAAACCGCAGGCTTACATACAGGTTAAATGACGAGAAGAGGCACATAGCAGGGTGGCCAGTGACTTTTACAGCAATCAGACACATGTTTCTACACACACACACACACACACACACACACACACACACACACACACACACACACACACACCAAACATACACACACACACACACACACACACAAACCTTCAAACAGTCTATTTCACGTGAGTTCCACTTTGCTGCTTTCTGTAGGGAGACTTCAGTCTTTGGGGGGTTCCAGCGTGTGCACTCTTGTATGTGTTTCTCTTTGTTGGTGTGTGTTCAGCGATTCGACCTGCTAGGTTTGGCTTGACTGGTGTGTGTGTCTGTGTGTGTGTGTGTGTGTGTGCGTGTGTGTGTGTGTGTGTGTGTGTGTGTGTGAACAGTGAGGTTAGAGCAGTGTCAAAGCCAAGCGGATGATGAATGGTGTTAGTTTAGTCTGTCATTACAGACTAGTGTTTTATGTAGGGGTCAACTCTAATGGTGGAGAGGAGAGGAGAGGAGAGGAGAGGAGAGGAGAGGAGAGGAGAGGAGAGGAGAGGAGAGGAGAGGAGAGGAGAGGAGAGATGATAGCCACATATTTTCATTATTTTTTAATCCAACTTCTTTTTAATCAAACCTTTTACAGAGCCTTTGGGTCTTATCCACAAATATATTGCACAGCTATTGCACAGAACTTGCAAAGGCTGAATTGCACACGAACTGCACTTCCAAGCAGACAGCACCCTGGTATACGCCTTTCCCATTTGCAGCGATGTAGCACTCACACTAGTCAAACGAACTGGACTTTGAGGGTGAAGCGTGCTTTGGCATGGTACAGATTGCCTAGTGTGAGTGCGCCCTAAATGAACTATGGGAGGTAGAGAGAACTTTTTTTGATAAAGCTTATAGTTAGGGCTCAGGCTTGGACCAGCTCCCAGCTGCTATAGGCCAGCTGCTTTAGGCTTAGACTGCTGGAGGACCTATAGCACCTTGAGCTCGCCCCCCCCCTCTGTGCATTCACATTATATTACTGCATGACACAGTCTGTAAATCTTCATGTAAGTTACTAACCACATATTGTCCTGGGAGCTCCTGAGCTCTCATGTTTCGTAAGTTCCTCTAGATTGTTGGTTGGGACGGCCTGCTGCTACGGACTGGTTCTGCTCGAGGTTTGATGTTTGTCCTTGTCACTGTCTGGTAAATGTTCCCAAGTGCTTCACTCGTGCTGGATTAAGGTCGGGTCTCTGTAAATAAGTCAGCAGGGACTTGGGTTGGGAAACCCGAGAAGGGTTGCCGATTCAAGCTTGTAAGGACCAAGAATGGAATTTGGAACTTGTTGCTGGAGAGGTGCCTCAGGTACATTTCCTGAGAACTGCCCCCTCACTCTGATACCTCTCCAAGAATGCATGGGTATAGTTCCTGTTAGTGCTTCCAGGCCTATGTGTGTGTGAAGCATTTCGGTAACAAAACGGCTACAGACTACATGCTATTTTTGTAAAGTGTCTTGGGATTACATTTCCTATGACTCTGCTCTATGCAAATAAAGACTGAAATAATTGACTGATTTCAAGTCCTGGTGGGCCACCTGCTGGACATACAAAGAATGCAGTTTATGGCACATTCAGTCTCTGAATCAAGAGAAAGGGTTCTTCGACGTATGAAAAAGTTCCTCTGGTCTTTAAAAAAAACACCTTGTACTTTTTTAAGTCTTTAAATGTTGAAAAGAAAAGGTGGAAGAGCAGATAGAGAGCGAGACAAGCCACGGAGGTGGAATGAGGGATGATGGAGACAGAGAGAGAGAGAGAGAGAGAGAGAGAGAGAGAGAGAGAGAGAAAGAGTGGTTAAAGGACATTCTCCCTGTGGTCACTTTGGGTGATGGGGCATGACTGACCCCAACCACATACACACACACACGTCCTGTCAGGGGTTGGAAGGGTGCTGCTGAGACAGGCAGGATGTTTTAGTAATCTCCACCAATCAGCTGCCTGCTAGTCTGTGTAATAAGGAGAGAGGAGGGAAAGGGAGGGATTTGCTCTAGTTGTTTTAAATTACAGTTTGCACTCTCGAGGTGAATAACCCCTCACCCACACACTTTATTCACCGACACACACTATCACGCACACACACAGAATAGCCAGTGAACACTGTATTAGCCACCTTGGAAGCGAGCAGCAGCAGCCACAGTGAGTCAGATTCATGGACGACGACAGGGTCCTGCTGGCTGACCAACCTTGTTATTAAGTCCGGGTGGCCGAACACGAGCTGGTGCAGGAACACGGATTAAAGTGGCCCCTCAGCAGCCTGTCAGTGCGCCGGCTGTTTCACTCCAGGCCACACCAGGTGACACCTCTGTGTGAAGCAGGTGAACAACAACAAGTGTTTATTTAAGGCAGCACTCGGGGGATTCAGGTTTCCAACATGCGTGAGACCTGGGACCTGCTAAGTGCAGCTTTCATTACAACTGGATGATGATGAAGATGATCAGGATACCTGTCAATAACTTATCTTCAAACTGGAGATGTATCGATTAAAATGACTTCCTAACTCTTTGTATCTGTTTCTCTAATGAGCTATGTAGTTGATGAATTTAACTTGTTGCTGGTAGTCCCTCCTCTTGAAATGTCACTGAAACATGTCTTTAAAAAAGCATGCATTACAATATTATGGAAAGAAGAAGACAGAGTCAGCTGTAAGGATGCAGCTCATTCTCAAAGACTTCAAGTTTAACGAAAGAAAGAGCTAATTTTGAAATCAATTCAATCATTTCAAAATCATTATATAAGGATTATGTTTAAAGAGTGTTACTGTAACAGAGGAGCACTAAAGAGTGAAACAAGCTTTGTGTCAGCTCACTAAACCATCACATCACTAAATATGATGTCTGTTAGAAAACTATATTCTACTGAAAGGTTTGTTTCAAAGACTCAAAATAATAACACATTAACATACGCATTTTGACAGGCTCGACTTGAATCTTGCATTTCTGTACGTCTCTGAATGCACCGACACTTGGGAGTCTCATCCATAGACTGTAAATATTAATGCACAAGGCCTGAGTGACATCACCCATCTGTTCCTGCAGGGGGCTCTGGAGTCTCTTTGGCAACAGCCGCCATGCTGGAAATCCTGTCTCAGCCTAACTTTCAGTCAACCTAACGACAGGCTGAGAGCTGGAGCTGAGGCGGGTTTTAAGCCTCCTGACAAACCGTTACACGGCACCTGCCTGTCAATCAGGTCACCTGAGCACCTTATTGTGCATGACTTGTTTGGTTCATAAAATCAAAACCGGTTCATTATAAAAACATTCAGTGTATTCCCATGAGGACAATAACTAATCAGACCAATATTGTTTTTGAATCAGGCTGTAAAAACTGGCTTTTTTGAATGGGTGTGTTTGTGACTTCGGGTGCTTCTGCAGCCAGCCTCAAGTGGACACTGAAAGAACTGCAGTTTTTTTCATTTCCGCAGTGGCTTTATTTTTCAATACCGGAGGTTGCAGCTTGGTCTCAACAGTCTGTGTGCGGCTTTGTCATGCTGCATTAAAGTCAGAAACAGTCCTTTTCAGCTTCTGACTTTTAACATACCATCCTTGTCCAAGTTTAGTCTCACTAGTCCTTATTGTAGCGGCCGTGGCTCCTCAGCCCTTTGCTGCATGTCATACCCCACTCTCTACTCCCAACATCTCTTCACCTGTTCTATCTAATAAGGGCCAAAAAAAAACAAAGGAAGACAACTGTTGTCCTAACACTCAGTAACAGTGTGTCTTTAACGCTCCAACTTTATTCTCTCTACTCAAGTCAGAAACTTTAAAACCAGAAACAGACCAACAAAGCTCCACCCTGTACGTGTTGATACACACACAAACCAGGAAACAGATGCTCTTTCTCTGTGGACACACAGAGAGGACAGCTGCAGGAGGGAATACTGCCACTAAAACCAGTTACTGACTGGTTTGACTAATGTGAGTGCTACATGCTGTACAGAGCTTTAGGAATTTACAGGAGACTTTGTGGAGGAGGGGGGGGGGGGGGAATCTCAGCAGTCTGACCTGTTTGGGCTGTCCATACCTGTAAGTTTTGCTTCACTCAGAGGAATATGGCTTCTTGTTCAGAGGAGGATCTGTGCTGTTCTGTCTGCTGTGACATCTTCAAACATCCTGTGATTCTGTCATGTAGCCACAGCTTCTGTAAAGTCTGTCTGCAGAGATGGTGGAGAGAGAAACAGGCCCAGGAGTGTCCAGTCTGTAGGAGAAGATCTTCAAGGTCAGAACCTGCGTGTAACTTGGCATTAAAGAACATGTGTGAGGCCTTCTTACTGCAGAGAGATCAGAGAGCGTCATCAGACTCTGAGGATCTCTGCAGTCTGCACTCTGAGAAACTCAGACTGTTCTGTCTGGATCATCAGCAGCCAGCGTGTCTTGTCTGCAGAGACTCTAAACAACACAGCAACCACACATTCAGACCCATCGATGAAGCTGCACAAGATCTCAGGGACGAGCTCCAGGAATCACTGAAGCCCCTAAAGGACAAACTGGAAGACTTCAATTATGTAAAGGAAAACTGGGATGAAACAGGAAAACACATAAAGGCCCAGGCTGCAACCACAGAGAGGCAGATAAAGGAGCAATTTAAGAAGCTTCACCAGTTTCTAGAAGAGCAAGAGGAGGACAGAATCTCTGCAGTGAGGGAGGAAGAGAAGCAGAAGAGTCAGAGGATGAAGGAGGAGATGGAGGCTCTGAACAGAGAGATAGCAGCTCTTTCACACACAGTCAGAGCCACAGAGGACGAGCTGAGAGCTGCAGACCTGTCATTCCTGAAAAACTACAAGGCTGCAGTGAAAAGAGTCCAGCAGCGCCACCTGCTAGAGGATCCACAGCTGCCCTCAGGAGCTCTGATAGATGTGGCCAAACACCTGGGCAACCTGAGCTTCAACATCTGGAACAAGATGAAGGACATGGTCTCCTACAGTCCTGTGATTCTGGACCCAAACACTGCTGGTTCAGACCTCATCCTGTCTGAAGATCTGACCTGTGTGAGAGAAGGAGAGCAGCAGCAGCTTCCTGATAATCCAGAGAGGATTAAAGGTTGGTGCTCTGTCCTGAGCTCTGAGGGCTTCAACTCAGGGACTCACAGCTGGGACGTCGAGGTTGGACAGAACACAAACTGGGAAGTTGCTGTGTGTGAGGAGTCAGCAGTCAGGAAGAGAGACATAAACTTTGGATTATGGAGAATAGAGTTTTTCAATGATAAATACAGAGCATACACCCCGTCAGGTGAGGACACTGATCTGTCAGTGAGAGGACGACCTCAGAGGATCAGAGTGAATCTGGACTGGGACAGAGGAAAGCTGTCATTCTGTGATCCTGACACTAACACACACATACACACCTTCACACACACATTCACTGAAAAGCTGTTTCCATACATTTGGATTTTTGATTCACATCCTCTGAAGATAATCCCACTGAAGGTCTCTGTAACAGTGGAACAATGATGACGATGAAGTCAGTTTAACTACTGCTCAGCTGTTGTTCTTATCTTTACATAAACTCACATTTTTACAGGATAAATACAGTAGATGAAACTTGACAAAGAGCAGGTAAAAGACCTCACTCTTTGTTGTATTATTTACAAAGACCCAACGTTAATCCGTCATGAGCACTACATTTAGAAAACTTAAAACATTGGATAGAGGGAGTTGCAGGAAAAGGGATAGGGACAAATGGGGGTTTTGGGGGGCAAGGTGTCAAAAATAACTACGATGAATGGTTGTTGAGAAACTCGACTAACAAAGACACAGACAGACAGACACACACACAGATTCCTGGATTTATAGATAGAAGACATTCATTGCAGCAGTGGCGGTCCGTGACCAATTTCACAGAGGAAGCCAGTCAGGTTGCAATGGAGATCATAACGCCATATGATCTAATATGATTTATAAAGGCGTTCATATGGCAATTTAGATAATATTGAAGTTTGGCGCTTCCCGTTAGCCATTCAGTCCTAGCATTATTCCCTTCACAAAAAGAGCGAGCTTTTCCCTTAACTCTCACCTGAGTAAGGTCAAGCTTCGGTGTTGGCCTTCCGTCCTGCTTAATTTTTAGTTGAACCTCAAAGGGAAGCTTAGTTAAATCATTTTTCACGAGAAACTCGAGGTCTCCATCTCTGTTCATTCCGCGACTTGCTAACTGCCTGCCTGGCTCGCAGTTGCTTGCTTACTGTAGGCTAGCTGGTCAGAGATCAGTGCAGTGCGGGAAGTGTTTTTGTAAGATAGTTTGTGATTGGTAAGATGCCAGATTCCATCTGGCCCCTCTTGTTGTTTTTGATGTATTGGCCATTTTCTGATGAGCCTGGCTTGAATCTGATTGGCTGAGACGTTTTAGTTTTTTCTTCAAGGGACGCCAGGGGCCTGTACTACGAAGCAGGATTTGGGGTTAGAGAGGTAA
>CM036540.1:3354586-3379586 GCA_020745685.1 Tautogolabrus adspersus
CTTAAGGGTTAACTCTGGGTTTTCAGTCCTACGAGGGTCGTTCACTTCTTACCTGGGTATATCGCCACGGTAACTTACGCTGCACGCCTAACCTGCTCCGGAGCAGGTTATGTTGGAGATAAGAGATCAACCTGTGAAAATCTCCGCCCACTGACCAATCAGATCTTTTGATCGTGGAGCTCCCGGAGCTGATGGAGAGGGGGGAGGACACTTCGTGTGTCCCGCATGATTTAACATTATAGTCCTTAAAGTGAATGATTCTTTGTTACTGATATCCTTCATCCTTCAACAGAGACTGAAAAGGCGCCGGAGCATTTTAGATGTGTTGTTAAGATTTAACATTACGAATAGCTTCATGGCTTTGAATGATATCTTCATATGAATGTTTAGTGTCTCCATGCCACTCTGTAGTATTTGGGAGCCTGTTTGTCTTAAACGTATTTATATTGTTAATATAGTTTGATCAGAGTTTGTAGATATGACGATCTGCTGCAGCAGACGCAGTGATGCTTGTGATAGGTTAAATGAAGATAACTCCGCCCTTTTATGTGAACGCGCTCTTGGTAACTCTGGGTTTACCTATCAGGTTGATAACCAGCTTCGTGGGACTGTTAAGCACGATCTCTTATGTTAGGGTTAGTGAAGCCAGATAACCCAAAGAGACCCTGGGTCTGTTTAACTCGCTGCAGGGGTTAATAACACAGCACTCGTCTCCTTTCCATTGCAAATCAATGACGTCATTTGCAATGCAATACAGCCTGATTTGCATAATCTTCTCAGGACTTCAGGCAGCGGTGGAAACGTTGACAACTATATGGGCCACAGGAACCTTTTAGTTCCTTGAAGAGAAGTCCCTGAACCTTTTAGTTCAGGGGAAAAGGGGCTTTACATGCTACATGAAGATTTACAGACAGTGACATGCAGTAGTGACATGATGTGAATGCAAAGAGAGAGAGAGAGGGGAGAGAGAGAGAGAGAGAGAGAGAGAGAGAAAGAGAGAGAGAGAGAGAGAGAGAGGGAGGGAGGGAGAGAGAAATAGGAGCTCAAAAGTTCCTCTGGCATTCTAAGTCTATAGCAGCATAAATAGGAGCTGGTCCATACCTGTGCCAGCCCTAACTATAAGATTTATCAAAAAGGAATGTTTTAAGTCTATTCTTAAAAGTACAGAGTCTGCCTCCCTGACCCTGACTGGTAGATGATTCAAAAGGAGAGGGGCTTAATAACTGGAGGCTCTTCCTCCCATAGTACATTGAGGGCCTGATTTACTAAAGGTTTGTGTGTCTTAAAACGTGTGCAAACTTGATACCATCAGCAGTAAATGTGCTATCTGATTAACGACACGCAGTGAGGATTGCGTCTTTCATATGAGCAAAACAACACGCATTGTCCATTTAGCACGTTTGCCTTAATGAATATGCAATATGTTATAGCGTGCAAAATACTGGGAGGAGAAAATAAGTTAAGTTAGTACACGCATTGTGATTTACCAAGCCTGGCAAAAACTGCAGTGATTGTGACGGTGTCTAAATTTAACACCTTTGAAAGGAAGGTGCTAATCCAGGAGCCCAGTGTTACGCACAACAGGCTGCAGTTATTGTAGTTAGGAGGAGACATAGGCTCAATAAAAGAAGGTATAAAGATCACTTTCACCCCCACACGTGTTAACATGTTTATAATGACAGAAAAATAAATGACATGCATTTATTTTTTATTTGGATTCAATAATAGTGAACAAAGAGAAACACAATGATTAAACTAATATAACTGAACATTCACAGCCTCTGCATTCTAAAGAATTTACACATTGACATTTATGTCTTCCTATTTCCCTCTTCTCACCAACATTAAGTTTTAAACTGGGGATTTCCTTTTTCTCGGGTTGCCCCTCTCTCCCCCAGCTCGTCCGTGCGCTCCTCTCCCTATCGCGCCCGTCTCCTCCCTCTAAAGCCCCCTGCTGCTACGCTGGAGGACGCTTGGATTGAGGGACCTCACCACTGCTTGTACCCTCGTACAGTGGCCAGCACTCTGGTGTATAGACAACAATAGCCCGAGTGGCGCGCCTGAGCGCCCGTGCCACCGAGGACACAGCTCGCACCTCCTATGTTAAAGAGAGGCCCTGTTTAATGCCGAGGTTTTCTCATAAGCCAAATGTTCTTTTTGTTATATTCAGATTTATCTGCTATAACTCGAAAATACTGTACGTTCATTTGCCTCTCCCACTAATACTTATTTTGCGCTTGCAGTCAAACTCTCTGTGACGTAAACCAGTAGAACATGCAAAAGCCTGACTTAAATACTACCGCCTCCACCAGGTTTGAACTTGTTATCATTCACAGAAATGTTCTTAGTAGATCACCCGCAAAACGCCCACAAACCAAACGTGCAATCTTTTTTAGTGAACACGCAATTTAGTACTCTTTAATTGGGATCTTAGTAAATCAGGCCCTTAGAGCGCACTCACACTAGCAAATTTGTTCTGTACCGTACTTAAGCACGATTGCCCCACCCCCCTCCCCATTGCCCCGCTGGCCTGCACGGCCTGCGATCACACTGCTCCAGGACAAACGGGGCCTAAGCACAGTTACCTCTTGTACATAACATCGTAATACAGCACATGCATGGCAAATGTTATATGAAGCGTGCTCAGTTTACAAGACAGGCGGACTCGAGAAAAAAAAATAACGAAAGGGACGCGCAGTCGAGTTCGCGTCTGCACATCGGGGAACAACACAGAGAACATGACAGCTACTTTGTGACTTACTTTGAGTCATTTTAATCAGCTACAGCCATAAATAATAATAAAAAATACGAGACGCGCGGTCGAGTCTGCGTCCGCTCATCGGAGGACAACACGGAGAACACGACAGCTACTTTGTGACTTATTTTGAGTCATTTTAGTGAGATACAGCCATAAAACTCTGGATTTCTCCATAATGAAGGCTGTCAGCGTTGTTCTCGTACATGAAGTGTACTGTGTCGAATCACACCTCTCCGAAGTGTGCCAAAGCCAAGGAAGTGTACCGTGCTTGAGCGCGGTACGGAGCGGTCACACTGGTCAAACAAACTGGACTTTAGGGGTGAAGCGTGCTTAGGCACGGTACGGATTGCCAGTGTGATCGCGCCCTTAGAGACAGGAGGGACCACGAGCAGGCCTGCATTCTGCATGGGAGCGTGATGTTCTTGAAGGGGAATAAGGCACTATTAGCTCTTTAAGATAAGATGGTGTCTGACCATTTAGAGCTTTGTAAGTTAGAAGAAGGATTTTAAACTTAATTCTAGATTGGATAGGGAGCCAGTGCAGAGAAGCCAATACAGGATGTTACCACCTCAGGGCTGGTAACAAAGAGGGAGGCTGCACACAGATAACACAGCATAATTATCTTTATTTAACTGAAATAATCAAATAATAAACTTATGTAAAATGTAAGTATGTACAATCAGTTAATGTCTGAAATGTCGGTGTGAGTACAATTGTGTGATGTTTGTGATAAGTGCAGAAAAACAAACAAAGGAAAGGCTCGGGTGGTTGCAGCAGGTCCAGCTGAGAGAGAGTAAGGATCACAATCAGACAGACCTATGCCTTTCAGAAGGTCCTAACCAGCCCAGAAAGTATCAGCTGACGAACCTCCCTGCTATCGAGAAGAAAAAGAACAGAACTCTTGGCAAGAGTTTATTTGGAACAGGAGGATGGGGAGAAGCCACACTTGGCGGGTGATGGACGATGTGACACGCCAGGTTTTAGTGCAAAATACTGCCACTACACCTTTATGTTGATGACACAAAGGAGGTACTCCACACAGAACTGGTGCAGGTAAGACAAATATAAATGGATGCAGAATAACAATAATGAATAATTTCAGTTGCTATGTTGAAAATTGTGATAACATCCGAGTAATTATCAAACTTGACTCTTTAGTGTACAGAGACCACCAGCTCTGTAGCCATGGAACCACTGGCTTTCAGAAGGGGCATGAATGAGCTTTTGCACCAGGGCCTTGACGTGGAGGTGATGGCCACGGACCGCTCTACATCTATACAGAAGATCATGAGGGAATAATATCCTAATGTCCAGCATGACTTTGATGTCTGGCACACAGCTAAAGGTATGTATTTTTTGCCATCCTTCTCCACATTTCTCAGGCCCTACCCCCATTGACACCTCATGGCCTCACACTCTTCCCCCCCTTCCCAGAACTTTGCAACCTTCCTGAACTCAGCCACTGTAGAGGTGTGAATTGTTAATTCAAGAAAACAATGAACTATCCACACTTCTACACTGCCGAGGGCAGCACGGCAGTGTTGATAAATAAAGTGCTGTTGTGCTAATAAATTGTGCTGTCGGTGGAGTGGGTGCTCACGGCTACTGTAAGAACTGTGCGTTCCCCACCATCCACACCTTTACCTTATTGATCACCACACCTGTAGTTCTACCTAAATAAACCTAACTAAAAGGTGGATATAAATGGCTCTACGGTGTGAATGGGGGCAATACAACAGTAAATTAAAAATGTTGGTGTTTGACCAAAATTGTGCTTCATTTACGATCATAGGTTTCAGGAAAACGATACAGAAGAAAGGAAAAATAAGGCAGTGAAATCCTACTTGCATGGACCAGGTAAGTGTTGGTTTGTAATGTGGCAGAATTGACATTGGTTTGCAAGGTTGAAAATCATTATCATTATCATTATATTATCTTTCATAGGTCTGTCGTAAACCACATGTGGTTTGTCTGCGCAACAAGCAAGGGGGACGTAGAGGTAAGGGATCAAAGCTGTAATAAAGTTTATATATGATTTGATTCTTTTTTAGTCAAAAAGTTTGTCTAGTCTTATTGAGAATAATCTTTTTCTCATACAGGCACTGCAAAACCGGTGGAAGTTCATTTCACACCATGTGTGTAATGAGCATGAATGGACAGATGTTGACGGAAAACAGCATCGGTGTGACCATGCTCCTCTAACAGCCCAGGAGCAGAAGAAGAGGATGTGGATGGAGAAGGACTCAGTGGCATGGCAGGACCTGTCGTCGCTGGTCCTTGACAAAAGGCTTTTGAAAGACCTTGAAAAGATGGCCCTGTTCAAACATACTGGTGAGAATAGATGCCCTTGTACACTTGAATATTTTTACAAATCCTAATGAACATGTTTTAATTAGTCCTATCTATTCTCCCTTTCTCTTCTAAACAGCACACAGGAACACTGGAGGTCTTTCACAGTGCAATGCTCAAGTACCTCCCCAAACACCAGGCGTTCTCATTCCAGGTAATGAGGGAGAGGTGTCACCTTGCCATCCTAGAGCACAACGAAAACATTGTGAAAAGGAAGCAAGCCACAGCAATGAAAGGTGTGTTACCATGTGCTCTCAGAATAGTATAATAGCCAAAACGACAATCTTCACAGCTAACTAAAGTGGCATATTTTGCTGAAAGGTTTATATACAGTATTCCTGGGGAGAAAAGTCTTTGTTCAGATTTTCTGTGTAATCATATTCCCTGTCCTTTACAGGAGAAGCACGGTTCAATCAAGTGTACTGCAAGAGGTCCAAGCAGTGGGTCTTGAAGAAAATCTTCACGCCACACACCACCCAGTTCATAGAAACCCTCATCGAGAGGGTCATGAACAGAAGACGCATCCCAAAAATCCAGTTCAAGATGCCAACCTCCTCACTTGCCCTGCCACAACCTGCTCTGCCACCCAACATTGCCCCCGTACCTAAACCATCAAAGGAGGCTGCCACAACATCTTTCCAAAGCCGCTTCTGAGCCCTCTTCCCACTGCACCTACCTCCATTTCTCTCTGCTCTTCCTGGACTCCTCCAGCTGTGCCTTTTCAGAGTCTGCCACTACTGTTTATATTTTATTTATTTTTTGCTTTTTTGTTTTGTTTTTTTATATACTTTTTATTTATTTACATGTACAAAGAACATGAGATCATCATGGGTGTTACAGGTAAAATCAAAGTATTCTTTTACACATACATCATGGTACAATGTCATACTATTCAAGGTGCATACACAATCCATTTTTCCCAGCGTTCAGTGCATTTCTCCGACTGAAGTCTTAAAACAAAAGTAAGTCTCTCCATACAGTAAATTTCTTGAATGATCCCGCGCCACTGCTCCAGTGTTGGAGGGTCTGGTTGCAACCATTTCCTAGTTATAGCTTTCCTACTAATTGCCAAGAGTATCTTCAATAAGTATTTATCCTTCTGTAGGACTGTTTCCGGTATTTTACCGAGATATAAAGTAACAAAAGAGAAATCTAAATCCACCCCAATTATTTGATTGACCTCGGTAGCCCCCTCTCTCCAGAATGACTGGATTTTTGGACAGGCCCAAAAAACATGAAAGTGATTAGCCATAGAGGTTCCACATTGTCTCCAACAGAAGCCTCGGCTCTGTGTGCCTGTTTGCAGTGCTGTTATTTTAGGAGTTATAAAAAATCTCACTACATTCTTCCAGCCGAACTCTCTCAGTGATCTTGAGTTTGCAGTGGTCGCTTGTGTCTCACATATTTCCATCCAGATCTCCTCTGATATTTGTATTTCTGACTCCCTCTCCCATTTTTCTTTAATGTTTAACGTAGAATGATTTTTAGAGGCTTGAATACTTCCGTATATTCTTGATACCAACTTTTTATTGTCTTTTTTTTGTTAAGCATCATGAAATATAGAAATCAAATTGTATTCCTTCTCCTCTTTGACCTGTAATGTTTTATTATAATAGTCTCTGACTTTCAGGTATCTATGGAAGTCCTGCTTTTCCAGTCCAAATGTGTCTGAAATTGACTCATAACTATGAAATGTTCTGTTTGAGGTGAGGGAACAAAAGGACGTGATACCTCTCCTAACCCACTGTTTAAAGCCCCCGTCCAATCTAGCAGGTTCAAATTCTGGATCATATGCTACCCAATTCAAGACCCCAGCCTGTTTCTCTATGTGGAACTTCCTCAAAACCTTAAACCATAGCTTAAGAGTGAACAAAGTCCATCGATTCAAGCTGTTATAATGTCTTTCAGCTTGGCTTTTATTTCCCAGTATAGATTGTATTGGAATTTTTATCTCCGTACTTTCCAAGCTTTGGAGCGCACCAGTGTACTAAGGGTTTCAATTGTGCAGCATAATAATAATCCTGTAAGCATGGTAAAGCTCTTCCTCCCTTCTCTTTTTTCAGCTGCAGTGTCTTGAACTGAACCCTAGGTCTTCTACTGTTCCAAACGAACCTTGAGATCCAGGCTTTCCACTCATCAAATTGTTTTTGAGGTATCTCTAGAGCCAATGACTGGAAGAGATAAAGAAGCCGTGGCAACACATTCATTTTAATTATTTCTATTCTATTACTCATATCTAGTGGGAGGAGGGTCCATCTAGAGATGCCAGATTTGATCTCTTTATTAATGAGGCCGTAGTTGTTTTCAAAAAGTTGTGACATATATTTAGTAAGGTTTATTCCTAAATATTTTATTTTGGGCAAGGCCCATGCTTGTTTAGTTTCTTTGACATGTCTCTTTATTTATTCGATAGGTATCATGATATACAATGATCATTAAGGAACTTATTATTTTTTTACCTTGATATCATCTCACACTCACCCCCCCTCCCCACCCATACAAATACACGCACATGCACACATACATAAATTACAATAACATAACCATACCAAGGAGAAAAAAAAACAAACAAGCAAACAGAAAAAAACCTACAGAAACAACAACAACAACAAAAACAACCATATAGCAATGATAAGTGTCCCTCCCTTCCTTCTTACAAAGTACCCATACATTTTAATATAGAGCACAGTGAGAGCCTCAACTGTGCTGTAGTGTCTTTGGTTATATAGTTGATCACAGGGCCCCAGACAGAATCACATTTTTCAGATGATCCCCTCAAGTTATACTTAATTTTCTCCAGATTTAAGAACATCATGAGGTCCTATAACCAGTATGATGCTTTGGGGGGTAGTGGGGACTTCCATTCCAATAATATTCTTCTGCGAGCTAAAAGAGATGCAAAAGAAATACAGTCCTTTATTTTCCTACTGATTATTTGGTGAGCTGGTATTACTCCAAAAACAGCCATTTCTGGGCCTGGTGTCAACAACCTGTTTAGAGCCGTGGCAAGATGTTTGAAAATGTTTGTCCAGTAGCCATACAAGCGGGGGCAGGACCAAAACATGTGTGTCATGTTTGCTGGAGACATGTGGCATCTATTACAGGTATCTGATATACTGGCGTACATTTTGGAGAGTTTATAGTTTGTAAAATATGAGCGATGGACAACCTTAAATTGTATTAGATTAAGTCTGGAGCAAGATGTGCTGCCATTCACTCGAGACAAAATGTTATGCCAGCCATTGTCATCTATAACTTCACCAAGTTCCTCCTCCCAAACTTTTTTAATATTGTCCAGAGAAGTTACTCTTTGCTGGGATATTAGAGTGTAGATTTTTGAAATGAAGCCTTTCTGATTCGTGGGCATGTCCAAGATTGAGTCGATAATAGAAATAGGAGGAATATTGGGGAAGGAGACATTATTTGCTTTGACAAAATTACGGACTTGGAAGTATCAAAATAGATGAGAATATGGTAAATTAAATTTGTCACACAATTCACTAAAGCTGCGGAAGACGTAATCGGAGTAAAGGTCCTTAAGCCTGACAAGACCTGACCTCTGCCATAAGGAAAAGGCCATATCACGCCGAATTTCCACCAGATCCGTGTGCATTGCGTGTCAGCTCTGGTGCGTGACGGCTCCGTGCACCCCCGTCCTTCAATACCCACCATCTGCGTGCTCCGTCCGCAGCACGCAGAGCACAGCCGGTCAGCTGGGGTGCAGAGACAAAGGAATTCCCGCGGTATTTTAAAGATTAACTCCCGACAGCGCGAGATAATACGATGTACATGGTAGTAAACTCTATATAAACCTTATAAACACCTAAATAAACACACATACAGTCGTTTTTCTGAACCATCAAAACGGAGTGTTTTATTTTGAAAATAAACCGGATGTTTTAATGTTGTATCGGTGTCTGACTTCCCGTCCCGCTTGTTCTTTTGTGTGCTGAATTGATGCGTCGTGCTCCAGCATCCGGCAAAAATAGAAGTCTTGCGTATCTGCTCCGGAGGGCTCCGGACTGCCGGAGCTGAGACGCAGCGCAGCGGACCCAGTGGAAGCACACACATTGAATAAAGTGAAACGCATCAGCTCCGCTGCCGTAACGGAGCGGAGAAGGACTGAACAGCATCTAGTGGAATTTGGCCGTCAGTGCCTGGAGGGAGGAAAAGATTGTTATTGTGGATCGGGCTATGGTTAGATAAACTCTGGAGCCCAAAGGCCAGTCTAAATTGAGTCCAGATTCTTAGGGTGGAGGTGACAATTTGATTACACGTGAGTTGAGTTGGTCGTATGGGAAGTTTTGATGATAGCGTAGCCAAGAGGGAGGTAGAGTGGCATGATTTGGCTTCAAGTTCACACCAACTTAATGTTGGTTCCTGGACCCAAAGGGACATTTTGTGGATATTAGTTGCCCAGTAATAGTATCTTAAATTAGGGAGTGCCAATCCCCCTGCAGATCTCTGCCTTTGTAAGAACTCTCTCCTGATCCTGGGGGTCTTGCCATTCCAAAAGAAGGAGGTAATTAGTTTATCTATTGTACAAAAAAAGGACTTAGGTAGGAAGACTGGAAGACATTGGAAGAGATACAAAAAACGTGGAAGTACATTCATTTTGTTTCTTTGGTACTTTTGATTTATATTTTTTAAATCTTTTTATACTTAGCTTGCACCGTGGTTCAGAGAGAAACGTATGTATGTCCGGCACATATGAAAAAATTGATAATAAAGATGACTTTGACTTGACTATATAATGCATAGCTTTTTTAGATGCATCTCCCTGTTTATTTTAATTTGTTGTCTACCGTTTAGGATGGCACAATATTTTCATTTATATAAAAAAAAAACATTCACCTTACTCTGCACTCCTGGGTACACCAAAATTCAACATTATAGACTTGTGGAAGGATCAAAAAGATGATGCAGGTAGGACCTTTATTCTGCTATCTTTTGTCATCTAAGGCAAGAGTAGCTTAGAAGCTCAAATAACTTTCTCTGTATACTTGGAGCAACACTAAATACCACAAAGTAAACAACAACCAACGTGAATTTGATCTTTTAATTAAAAATAAATATATCAGCAATACAAATAAACATCAATAAAGCAAATTATAGTTCCTCCTGAGCATCCACAGTTTTTTGGTTCCCGCTGTACTCGCCGTCTGGAGCTGGATATTCACGACACAGGCAGGCAGAACAACACGACGGTCTTTGCCCAGTCTCTCGCCTTGCAGGACCCATTCCAGAAAATGACGGTAGGCTGTTAGGCGATATTGTCTACAAAACATTGAGCACACCATTAGCGTTACGTATTAACAGGTAAGAGCGTTGTGATGATGCTGGAACAAACTGCTCATGCCATGTTAGTAACAGAAAGAAAATAAAAACACTCACTTTACAGACAGACGTCCGTTAGATCCCGCAGGCTTTGGCTGACTTTTCCAGTTTACTTCAGGGATTCTAAAGTATGTTTCGAGGACGCCGCTGTCCATGTGTGGTGCAAAGCTAGGGTGCTCTGTAGAGCTGGGACGACGCGTCGACGTCATCGACGACATAAATTCGTCGACATGAATAATTTGCGTCGACGCGTCGTCCCAAACAACTACGTCACGGGTGCCCAACCAGTCGATGGCGATCAAGTAGACCGCGGACTGATTCTCAGTGGATCGCGAGATGTTTAGTCACTATAAAATACAATTTATTCCTAAAATTGCTGCATGCGCGAGAGAACGAGAGAGAGAGAGATTGCGAGTGACAGAAAGAGAGAGCAGGGGAGAGAGAGAGAGCGCATGAGAGAGTGCAGGTGAGCGGGGAACAGAGCCGTGAGGAGCAAAACTCCTGTTAAAAAACAAATTCCCTCGACTCCTGCGGAGAAATAAGACTAAACCAAGAGTGCAGAATCACATCAGCTTCAGAGAAAGAGAGAGATAAGGTCCTCTGTCCGTACACCTCTCTTTAAATGCACATTGCTCCAATCAACACTGAAGCGTCTCGTGCTTCGTTTTAATAATGTTAATGTACAGCTGCTTGCTGCTGATACGGTTATTCACTCCTTTAAATAACGGAACATCGAGTAGAACTCTTCAAAACGTGAGGCGTAGTCGTTGTGTATGTGTCTGTGCGCATGCGTGGATAAATTGAGCAGATTAAAGGGATACTTCACTCATTTGCATTAAGCTTTGTATCAGTAGTAAACTTGTGTTTTAATTGAATGGTCTTGCATCCAGCCCTCACTTCCCCCTGAGACGGGAAAAATCAGTGTTTTCTTTTCTGAGATGCTGCCGCAAGTGACGCAAAAATCGTCATATTGCGTCAAATGCGGCTGTTTTGGTTAGCAGGGGTGAAACTACATTGCTAGTTCCTCATGTTTTCGACCACTGAAGCTACAGACCTATCACAGATCAGTGGGCGGGACCTCACTCCCAAAAACGAAACTTAACATCCGCCATATTGCTTAGTTGGAAGCTGTGCTAACAGGCTCTGTGGAGAAAGCTCATAACCGAGGATGGCGAAAAAAGTATGTTTCAACTTCAAACTGATATGGATGAAGGGGATTTTAAAGTTTTTGTGCTCGAATCAGATGTTCGTGGCTCTTTCTACGAGCCGCCCGCAATATTGCTGCCAGACTGTGCTTTCTGCAGACAGACAGCGGCTGAACAGGGAGCCTGAGCCGGCTCAAGCTGGGTGTCTCTATGGATAAGCTGATATGGACCGAGAATGGTGAAAAACGTATGTTTCAACTTTAAACTGATATGGATGAAGGGGATTTTGAAGGTCTTGTGCTCGAATCGGATGTTCGTGGCTCTTTCTACGAGCCGCAATATAGCAGCGAGCTTGCTGCTGGTGCCGACAGGCAGGCTAGCTAGCCTAGCCTAGCTTGCTAGGTCCGCGGCTGTGACAAGGAAGAAGGAGCCGGGGCAGACTTGTGTTGTCGGTGCTGTGACTGTTTGCCTATGGACACAGACATAGAGTCTGTTTTCTGCCAGGAATTTCCAAGATGCCAATTCCTTCAGAAAGAAATCTCGGATTCAGTTGAGGAAAGGGACGTATTATTGATGTCCGCGAGTAATGCTGCATTCAGGTGCTGCTCGGGTGGTCCAAGTTTCTTAGAGAAATCTTATTGTCAAAAGTTATATTTGAGCAGAAAGTTGATGTGCAATACGTGCATGAATAAAAAGTATGTTAACAAAACACAAAACTGACTTGAGCAGGTGTTTCATGTGCATTTTACAACTCGAAATCTCATTTTTCCGATACCACGTGAATGCACCTCTCCTTCAGCGGGTGTGTCCTGCGGTGCTGTGCATTCTGGGAGTTGTTGTCTCTAATCTACATGAGGCAAAAAGACACTTTCTGCCTTTTCTCGGTCAAGAAGGCACCAACTTCAAAATTTATTTCACATTTCTACTACATATATGACCCAATGTCACTACAGATTCATGTTTCAACGGGTGAAGTATCCCTTTAAAGTGGTTTGCTGGAAAAACTAAATTAATTTATAGGGAAAACACATTTGATATAAATACAAATGTAATATTAAAATAAACCCTAAGATTAGAGTAAGAAAAGAAAAAGTGTGTCAGTAGATTTATTGTAGCCTATTTATTGTTGTAGTTTCTGTTTGTTGTGAGCGTATCAAATGTGTTTGAAGGCTGTCGAACGCTCCTAAAGAACAGATGGCTCCCTATGTGGACTGGTAGATCTCGGCAGACTGGCAACTTTAAAAGTAGATCTTGGTTCAAAAAAGGTTGGGCACCCCTGAGTTACATTGATCAAGTAATGTGAAATAATCGATAACTGAAAAATTAATCGTTAGATTAATCGAAAAATTAATCGTTATAAAAATAATCGTTTGGGACAGCTCTAGTGCTCTGCAACACATACGGCTGTTTCCTCTTCTGATTCCGAGATTTCTTCCAGGAGGAATTGGCATCTTGGAAATTCATGGTAGCAAACGGACTCTATGTCTGTTTCTATAGGCAAACAGTGAGAGCACCGACACCACCAGTCCGCTCCAACTCGAGCCGGCGCCGGCTCCTCGTTCTCACCGTCGCAGACAGGCAGGGTTTGTGCCCCTGCTGCAGCACCCGCAGCAGCCCCCTCCCGTTCCTCCTTCAGCCTTAACTGCTCGTCGCTATAGACTGCCACAGGAATGAGTCCTAAAACCCGGAAGTGAGTTAGCATTTTAGTGCCATGGGTTCCTAACTCTAAAAGTCAATGGGGATTTTGAATGGGTTTGTGGTTAGACGCCTGAAATAAGGTCTGTGGTTAACACAAGCTTAAGAGATGTTGGCGTTTTGTTAGACGAGATAAACTACGTTAGATAAGACCCCAACTTGTGAATTTTAAAGTTTTTACGCGTACTAAAAACGGCGGTTGCTAACAAGTGGCTAAATGAGACTACAGTGGTTGTCGGGGACATTAATCGTCATCACGCCGGGAACTCTCTCACTAGTCCGCCTTACAGCCTCTAGTCTTGTTTTTCAGTGCTCTTGCAAATATTAGGTTAATAAACAACTTATTAAGCTACGGTTTCGCTAGCTTGTCAAAACCTCTGATTAGATCGATGAAGCATATCGGTAGTGACGTTAAAATCAACCGACCGTGGTGTAGTTCGCTTGTAGCATAACGTTAGCTTTTTACTTCTCTCGGCTGCATTAACACTTCAAACTTCATAAAAGTGGTGTTCATTTGTAAAGATTATCCTGCTGAACAAAACGCCTACGCATCAGAAACGTGTGTTAGCCACAGAGCTTATTTTCTGCAATGATCCAAAATCCAATGCAAAAATCCCATAGGCGAATTCTCGTTGGAACCCATGGTGATGCTACTTCCAGGTTGGCCTACAAAAATACGTCATCACTTTTCCAGTCTATATTGCGGCTCGTAGAAAGAGCCACAAACATCCGATTCGAGCACAAGATCTTCAAAATCCCCATCATCCATATCAGTTTGTAGTTGACTTTCCGCCATCGTTGGTTCTACTCAGCTTTCTCCCCAGAGCCTGTTAGCATAGCTTCCAACTAAGCAAGATGGCGGATGTTGCTTTGCGATTCTTGGAGTGAGGTCCCACCCACTGATCTGTGATAGGTCTTCAGTGGGTCCCACCACCTATGGGTGGGTTGAAAACATGAGGAACTAGCAATGTAGTTTCACCCCTGCTAACCAAAACAGCCTCCGATGACGCAATATGACAATTTTTTGTGTCATTGGAGGCCACTTTTCAGAAAAGAAATACAGAGCTTTCCCGTCTCAGGGCGAAATGAGGGCTGGATGCACCATTCAAAAATACCACAAGTTTACTACTGATACAAAGCTTAATGCAAATGGGTGAAGTATCCCTTTAAGCACGGTATGGGACAACTTTGCCTAGTGTGAGTGTGCCCAAAGGCTCCACCTTCATGATCTCTAATGCAGTCAGACTTTGAAACCAGAAACAACAAAGCTCCACCCTGTATGTGAATCAAAACAGACAAACCAGGAAACAGACTCTCTCCGTGGAAATGCACACACTGAAACAAAGAGACAGAGGATAACTATCACTGTGAGAAATAAAAGAGACAACAGCTTCAGGAGGGAATACTGGGAATACTGGAATACTGCCACTTCAACCAGTTGACTACACGCTGTACGAAGCTTCAGAAAAACACGAGTCAAAGTAAGTTACAGGAAACTCTGTGGAGGAGGGAGAGGAACCTCAGCAGTCTGACCTGTTTGAGCTGTCTGACCTGTTTGAGCCCTCTGTCTGTCGTGAGTTTTGCTTCACTCAGAGGAATATGGCTTCTTGTTCAGAGGAGGATCTGTGCTGTTCTGTCTGCTGTGACATCTTCAAACATCCTGTGATTCTGTCATGTAGCCACAGCTTCTGTAAAGTCTGTCTGCAGAGATGGTGGAGAGAGAAACAGGCCCAGGAGTGTCCAGTTTGTAAGAAAAGATCTTTAAGGTCAGAACCTGCGTGTAACTTGGCATTAAAGAACATGTGTGAGGCCTTCTTACTGCAGAGAGATCAGAGAGCGTCATCAGACTCTGAGGATCTCTGCAGTCTGCACTCTGAGAAACTCAGACTGTTCTGTCTGGATCATCAGCAGCCAGCGTGTCTTGTCTGCAGAGACTCTAAACAACACACCAACCACACATTCAGACCCATCGATGAAGCTGCACAAGATCTCAGGGACGAGCTCCAGGAATCACTGAAGCCCCTAAAGGACAAACTGAAGGGATTTCATGAAGTCAAACAAAACTGGCATGAAACAGGAAAACACATCAAGTTCCAGGCTGCAACCACAGAGAGGCAGATAAAGGAGCAATTTAAGAAGCTTCACCAGTTTCTAGTTAAGGAAGAGGAGGACAGAATCTTTGCAGTGAGGGAGGAAGAGAAGCAGAAGAGTCAGAGGATGAAGGAGGAGATGGAGACTCTGAACAGAGAGATAGTAGCTCTTTCACACACAGTCAGAGCCACAGAGGACGAGCTGAGAGCTGCAGACCTGTCATTCCTGAAAAACTACAAGGCTGCAGTGAAAAGAGTCCAGCAGCGCCACCTGCTGGAGGATCCACAGCTGCCCTCAGGAGCTCTCATAGATGTGTCCAAACACCTGGGCAACCTGAGCTTCAACATCTGGAACAAGATGAAGGACATGGTCTCCTACAGTCCTGTGATTCTGGACCCAAACACTGCTGGTTCAGACCTCATCCTGTCTGAAGATCTGACCTGTGTGAGAGAAGGAGAGCAGCAGCAGCTTCCTGATAATCCAGAGAGGATTGGATACAGGTCTGTCCTGAGCTCTAAGGGCTTCAACTCAACGACTCATAGCTGGGACGTCGAGGTTGGACAGAACACAAACTGGGAAGTTGCTGTGTGTGAGGAGTCAGCAGTCAGGAAGAGAGACATAAACTTTGGATTATGGAGAATAGAGTTTTTCAATGATAAATACAGAGCATACACCCCGTCAGGTGAGGACACTGATCTGTCAGTGAGAGGACGACCTCAGAGGATCAGAGTGAATCTTGACTGGGACAGAGGAAAGCTGTCATTCTGTGATCCTGACACTAACACACACATACACACCTTCACACACACATTCACTGAAAAGCTGTTTCCATACATTTATAATTATGATCCACGTTCTCTGAAGATATTACCACTGAAGGTCTCTGTAACAGTGAACCATTAAAAGGAAGACATGATGATGATGCAGTCAGTTTAATAACTGCTCAGATGTTGTTCTTATCTTTACATAAACTCACGTTTTTATAGGATAAAAAGATGAAACATGTCTCAGTTTAAATGACAGAAGTGTTTTTCCTCTTCAATAATCAGATTCTCAGACATTAAGCTTTTTGAAATCTGTTGACTTTTCTAATCAATGAAGGTTGATACATCTCATTATAAATAGTTTTTTTAATAGCAAGTAAACGTCTTGTGTGTAAAGATTTTTTGCTCTATGAAAATGTTTTAACAATTCTGAGAATAATTCACGTTACATTAAAACTTCCTTACCTAAACTCTCTCATCCAGGTGTACACTACGCTCTGCCAAAAGGCGTCTGATGCAACCTTCACAGCAGGGCCCTAAGGGCGCACTCACACTAGCAGAGTTGTCCTGTACCGTGCTTAAGCACGATTGCCCCCCCTCCCCATTCCCTCGCTGGACTGCACTCACACTGCTCCAGGATGAACTGGGCCTGAGCACGGTTACCTCCTGTACATAATGTAGTAATACAACACATGCATGGCTTTATGTTATGAGCACTGTCTATCTTGGACGAAATTGCACCTGTAAAAACTAGGCTGGCTCCTGTTAAATCTTCTTGTCCTTTGATGAATGACAGTATTTGTTCATTAAAACGTACCTGTCGTAAAATGGAGCGACAGTGGAAATCCACCCACTTCGATTACTTAAAGGAGCTCCTAACGGATTTTAATAATTTAATTTGAAACAATAAGCAATATTGTGTCTCCTCCTGCACTGTCTGTCCCAATTGTCTCTGTTTATGAGTGCAATGATTTTCTGTCATTTTTTATGAGGAAAATAATTGACATTCCTTCATATTATTCCCTCATTTTGTCCTCCATTGCATTGTCCTTCTCGGCCACCAATTTTGGAGTACTTTTCCAAGGTGACTTTTTATCAGACATTTTCAAATAGAAGTAGGCTACCTATTACAAGTGGTGAGAGACAGCGGTGAGAAAATGGTCTTCTCGTATCATAACAACAGCGGTTTATTTACCTGCATTCTTCTTCGTCCTCTTCCGGTTTCACCTTTTTGGAATGACGATTACAGACTACCGCCGCCTGCTGGCACGGAGAGTTATTTCCTCTCATGCATGCACAGAACGTACGTGGTGGTTGGCCATCGGCTGTAGTCTTTGCGGTGTGTTCTAGTGCAACTTTTTGGCCAAGACAAAAGGCGACGTGTGCCACTAGTTCTTTGCCTTCTGCTTGGTGTGTCAGGGCCTTAAGTCTCTAGCTAGACTCTTCTCCTCTGTCGCCCCCCGGTGGTGGAACAAAATTCCAAACTCCATTAGATCTGCAGAGTCCCTTTGCACCTTTAAGAAAACGCTAAAGACCCAGCTCTTTATGAACACCTATGACCTTAATGATATTAATGATGATGATGACTTTATTTAGGATGGTTTTGATGCTGATTAGAACTCTCAAGAACAGCTTTCCATGTTGTGCCTCTGGTCACTTCCTGTCAGCATCTGTGTGTCTGATCGGACTTACTGACGTTGCTTTCTCCTCTAGATCCTTGCTTGTGTTGTACTTACTCTCTGATGTTGGATATAAGTGTCTAATAAATGAACTGTAGAAAATGAGTAAGTGTAATAAAAGGCAATGATTATGTTTGATGTGCGTGTTGTCATTATTTAACACTTTACTGGAAAGACCATGGTGTCCATTAACGAAGACTTGAGTGTGTTTGGGAAATGTTATGTTAAATTTGCTTTGCTTCAGGATGTATATATATTGACTTGAATGTTGATTTTATAGGAGCTCTAAATTTAACAGAGGAATACAAGCAGTTATAAGTTACATCTCACAATAAGTAAAGCAGCTCAACATTACATGATATCACACTTTCTAGCTGTATCTTTCCATCTGTCTGATCTTTCAGTGAACTGTGAGGGCCCTGACAGAAACAAACAAAAACTATATATCGATTCCCCCCCCCCCCCCCCTGCACCACCAATGCCCGCTTTGTTGTGGTGAATTTTCATGTATATTTCCTGCTGCATTTTCACATCAGCTTAGGCTAACCCAAAAATTTTTACTCGGGGGCTTCCAAGCATTCACACATGCAGCTCACTCCTGAAAATTTCAGGAGTTTTGTGCACGTGTTTAAGCACCATTAGTAACACTGAGAGTGAACTGTAATGCTCTGCTGCCTGACCTGAAATGTGAACCTCCAATATGTCTACCATAGGGTGCATCACCTCCAAGGCTTCTTTATTGGCCTCATATATTGTCTCTCTGTGTGTGTGTGTGTGTGTGTGTGTGTGTGTGTGTGTGTGTGTGTGTGTGTGTGTGTGTGTGTGTGTGTGTGTGTGTGTGTGTGTGTGTGTGTGTGTGTGTGCGTGCGTGCGTGCGTGTGTGTGTGTGTGTGTGTGTGTGTGTGTGTGTGCGCGTGTGTGTGTGTGTGTGTGTGTGTGTGTGTGTGTGGTATGTGTGTGTGCTCTGTGGGTCAATGTGAAGCTGTGGGTTCAAGCGCAGCCCTCAGCTGGATGTCATCCCTGCTCCGCCTGCTGGGCTTCAGCCCGGCTCACCTCTCTCTGTGGAGGGGCCGCGGGGTCAATATGGTGTTTTACCAACAGGAAAGTGATTCTCCGCAGCTGTCAACATCTATCAGCTTCAATCACACGCACACACACACACACAGGTCAGCCGCTCAGCCTTACACACATGCACACACACACACACAGGGGTCGGCCACTCATAAAGCCGTAAACAACAGAAAATGGTGTGTGGCTGAAAAAGTGTCAGCTCAATTGGATTGTGCAAACACTGCTCTGTTTTTCCGCAGCTGCTTTATTTCTCTGTCCATGTTGATATGTCTTCTATCTCCGCGGCTCGCCCAGAGGTTTTTACTCCATCTAAAGGCTATCTGAGCAGCTGATGCTTATGGCTCTCTATTTTCCCCCTTTTACTCACCCGTTGGCTCCCCCACACTTGCTCCATTTTCTGCCTTATCTTTGCTGAGAGTGTGAATGTTTGGTTCAGAGTGGAAATGGACAAAAATTCTCTGTTATTTCTTCATTGATTGAACGGTTATCATCTACAATTTTAGACATGCCCCATTGAATAGAACAATGTATAATTATGAAGGCTATTTTCAGTTATTCATTATTTTCAATAATTAAGTTCAAAGGTCCCTCAGATGGGTTCAGTCCACAGTAGTGTTAATTTCGTTAATGAAAACTATGACGAAATATATTCGTCAACAACCTTTTTTTCAATGACTAAGAGGAGACGATGACGAGACGGCACCGTCTTCATCTTACAATAACTGTGATAATTACCAACATGCATTATCGTTGACGAAAAAAGACGAGACGAAAACGCAGTTTACGAAATAAAAACTTTGCCAAAACCTCAATTTTCATTGACGAAAAAAGAGGAGACGAAATCATGAAATGACTTTTTACCCACAATGCAGAAGTTCCGACACCTGTGAGCGGCGTGCGGGCGCGCACGGTAGATTTGTGTCAGCTCCGTGACCGGGAGCAACACATGGATGTACCAAGAAGGAGCAAGCAACATGACAACAACAGGGCTTGGGAGAAGAAAACGAGGCGATATATGGACCCATTTTCATTTTCATGAGGCTGAGGAAAACGACTGAGAAAGACGCGCGGACTCAAAATAAGCCGCAAAGTCAGTAAAGTAGCTTTCATGTTCTCTGTGTTGTTCTCCGATGTGCAGACGCCGACTCGACTGCGCGTCCCTTTTTTATTTTTTTTCCCGAGTCAGCCTGTTTGTAAACTGATCACGCTTCATAACAACATAAAGCATGCATGTGCTGTGTTACGACGTTATGTACAAGAGGTTATCGTGCTCATGCACGGTTAGTCCTGATGCAGTGTGACCGTGGGCCGTGCTGGCCAGTGGGGGAATGGCGCAGGGGGGGATTATTGATTGCAATAGGTGTGTGTGTCCTGTGTTGTTGACATGCCATGTTTAGAAATAAATTTGCAAATCAGAATATTTTCCGTGTGTATGATATATCAGCAGTTTTGATTGACTAAAACTAGACTAAAATATTACTGTTTTCTTTGACTAATATAAGACTAAATAAAAACAGGATGAGGTAGACTAAATATGATAAAAACTAACAAGGACATTTGAAACAGGACTAAGACTAAGACTAAATATAAAAATAGCTGCCAAAATTAACACTAGTCCACAGCAGAATAAATTATTGTGTTGGTTTGAAGCAGACACTCAGTATCGTGTGTAAACATGTCATCTAGCGACTTTCAGCAAAATGTGACTGAAAGTCTCTGAACAAATGTCTCTTTGTTCAGTTTTTAAATGATCATAGTGTCAAAAATACTGATTCGATGTCTTTCATGAGACACTAAACTAAAAGCATTCATTAGAACACTTTCTGTCTTCAGCATCTCTTGTAACTACGACAACCACAGATGAATTTGGTTGAATGTCGCCATTTAACACGGTCACTCTTTAATCTGTTGACAAAACAAGGTGTAGGGTAGGACCATCCAAAGAAAACCTTACACAGGTCAAAAATCTAAATAAAGTTAAGAATAAAAGATCTGCACACTAAAAGCTCCCAGCAACTCTTTACGTTTGTTTAAAGTATCGATCTCACAGTGCATGAAGAAGATCTGATTTTGATATTGAAGTTGCTAGGAGCTTTTAATACAGTGTGAAGCCTTTTGAAATTTAAATTCTTGACTCTTTAAACCGCAAGGACTTGAACACTTGTAATAGTGTCCTTTGTGCTGTATGAGGGTCACAACGGACAGTTTCTCTGAACATTGGTTTTCTGCGGTTGTCATAGTGATGTAAACATGCGTCGCCTTTAAAGATGATCATTTTAAGAGCGTGCGAGTGTTCAGTTGTGGACGACACTTTCCTAAACTCTTTTTGGCCTCCTCACCGGTCACGTGACTGCCAGCTATGAGTTATAGCACAAAAGAAAGAAAAAGTTTTCTCTGTTGGATTTTTGTCTAAACTATAGAATATAACACTGCTCACTTTCTCAGTCATGTTGACATTAGACATTAAATTACAACACCAAACCATGGACACGCTTTACTATTATAACTGAAAATGTGCACGATAGAGAGAGAGAGAGAGAGAGAGAGAGAGAGAGAGAGAGACAGAGAGAGAGGTAGTGAAGTGTGGGGTCCACTCAGTCATCAGAGCTATACACGTTGGGACAAACATCCAACAGAATCTTTACACTCAGAATTCTGCAGACACATTTTACACATACACAGAAACACAACAAATACATGCAGAGCAGAATTAGGCAGATACCCACTGATTATTAACATTCACAAGAGAACACTCAACTTTTATAACCACCTGACATCGAGCCCCACAGACACCCTGCACTCCAAAGCCCTCCAGACTCAAGAGCTGAGCCCACAAAAGAGTCCCCTATGTCAGTTGGTACTGAGGCTATCTGACCCCTGTCAGACCCAGTCTGAGCAGCCTCACACCAACACTGCTCTCCAAAAACCAATCAGAGTCAAACAAATTATAACACAATGTAAAGAAACCTATCTGGAACAGAAAGAAGAAACTAAAGCCAAAGTAGATGAGAATGTTATCTAGCCCTAAAAAGAGATGATGAATGAGCAGAATGTCTCTCTACTGTCAGAGATAGGAAGCAGAGACAGATCCTCACCAGGTACAGGCTCAGTGACCACAAACTGGCAAACAGGAACACACACAAAAACCTTGGCAACCAAAAGAAGCAGAACATGTGGTCACTGTTCGACAGGTGAGCAGGAGACAGAGATGCACTTTCTCCTACATTGTAAAACATTTGATGAAGCGAGGAACTTTTATTTGAACAAGTTGAACTCTGTCATCACAGATTTTAAAGAGCTCAATGAGCTCTCCAAAATATGAATCCTGAGAGAAGGAGACAGGGCATATCTCACTGCCTAATATGTTTCAACATGCCACAACCTGAGGGACAGTGAATGGCAGGCACACACAAGATATACTGTATATATAATGACTGTAAAATCAATGTTAAAGTTGTGTTAATGTGCGTTTTATTGTTTAATGTCTGAATATTTGGACAAATTGTATTTTTATGCTTTGGTAACGTTGTCATAGTTACTTTCATGAAGCCTCTTTGACTTGAAATTGAATTGAGTATTTCTCAAGCTTTAAATCTTTCAGTATATTTGAGCAGTGTTTCTTATATTATTATTATGAGATATGTATTACAGGTCTCTCACTGCTCACTATATTCTGTCTTATCAGGTGTGTTCATGTGACATATGGATCTTATTGGCACTGTATAAACTCTACGTGCAGGTGTGTGTCTGTGTGTGTATCTGTACTCACACGGTTAGATCTGTGTTGTCTAATGGGATGAATTGTACCGTGTGTGTGTGTGTAGTGTGTAGTGTGATATAGATGTTCAGCTCTATATTCTCTCTGCCATCTTCATTGTTTTATCTCACACACACACATATACACACACCTGACAGGCCTATCCGGGCTAATAGATAGTATTTTAAATCATATTACCTCTATTACAAACTGTTTTATTGTCCTAGTGCATCTGTCAACCTGCTGAGTGGCTGTGATGTGCGTGTTTGTGTGTGTGCGTGTGTGAGGGAGAGAGACGTCAGGAAAGCGAGCGTCCTCCTCTCCTCTGATGGTATCTTCTTCAGGGGGAATTGAAGCCCTGCTGGAGGAGCGTGCTGGTGTTGCAGCTGAAAGATTGAGCTGCAGGACGTAGATCAGAGAGAGCAGAGGAGGGGACAAAGACATAAAGGGACTCAGAGAGAGAACGAGTGAATAACATATAAAGTGGGGGTGTAATCAGTGGTTCTGACCCCACTTTGTCAGCATTGTGTGTGTGAGAGAGAGATAATGAGCGAGAGTGATAGCATGCCTGACACATCTGAAGCTAACATCTAGTAAAGGTTAGAGGTGGATGAGCAGGTATATATGAGGTCGTAAAAAATGATCATTAACTTAACTGGTCAGTCGAGCCGAATAACAAGAGACGTTGTTGTTGTTGTTGTTGTTGTTGTTGTTGTTGTTGTTGTTGTTGTCGTCAGCAGCAGCAGCATCTGTGTTGTGAAAACAGACATGTCCAAAACGGATTCAATAAAACTATTAATTTAGTATTTATTAATTTAATTTTAACTAGTGGTTGTATTTTACGGGCGGCTGTGGATCAGTGGTAGTTTCGGCCATCTCTTCACCTGGGAGACCGGCAGTTCGATCCCCAGCTCCTGTAGCCACATGTCCGATGCGCAGGTGAGTTTAGGAGTGGATACAATTCAATGATAAGACGCGCTTCAATCCAAAAAAGCCGACTATGAGGGACTTAGACGTGGATGTAGCAGCAAAGAAGAGAAAATATAATCATAGTGAGTTGAAGCACAAAGCGGATAAAGCTCTTTTTAAAACGAGGTTGAACCTTGTGTTGGCTTTTATCCGTGGACGTGGAGTTGGTCTGCTTTCTGTTGGACAGACGCCAAACACCAACAGTTAGCTTGTGCTAGCGTGCGGTAGCTTGCAGTGTAGCTACACGCAGTAAACGTCCTGCAGTGAGTGTCCGCTTCTGGTAGCAATGAGCCCAGGAGGAGGGGCGCCGTTTGAATGTTGTGTTTACAAACTGCAATGGACATTTCTACTGACTCCACCTTTAAACAACACGTGCTTCATGCAGTGTTGCGCTTGTTTTGTCCTGTGTGATAAATGTTTCAAAGTGTTCGTTGTTATATTTTGGCCACTAGAGAACATCATCACCACTACCTCAAAACATAGTTAATTTATATGTATTCATTTATTATTATATGTCATTATTTTCAAAGTGTTCGGAGTGTTTAAGTGTTAAAACTGTTTAAGTTCTATACATTTATGTGATGCTGATGTTGTAAAATCAGTTATCGCGTTTAATAATCGTGATCTCAATATCATTAAAAAATAATTGTGATGAGGATTTTTGCCGTAATCAAGCAGCGCCAGTTAAGCGATTTCAGCGTCCTGAGAGTCGGCGTTTTTTTTGTCACTGTGCTGACAGCTCTCAGTTGAACAGTGCTGCGCTTATCAAAGTCCCTCAGTGACCAATCAAAACCAAGAAGGGGCGGGACTTTTGATATCAGCTTTGTCAACAACAATGGCGGAGGAGATGCTAGTCTGACTCATCTGTTCAAGGTAATGACTTCCAGGTCAGAAGCTGCTGCAAATGTTTGGACATATTCATGTACCCTGGAAACTGCAATCTGTCTAACCGTGCAATCTGTTCCAACATGTCGGTTCATATTGAGCCTTATTCATGCACTGTGCAATATCTACTCTGTTTAACACAGCAACATCTCCAAGTCCCTACGCTTTGTACATATATAGCTAAATATTCTGGTCTTACTTGGTACTTATTGTTTATTTTATTATTACATTATTTCTATATTTCTTCTGCTGTATTGTGTTTACGAGCTACTGTAGCGACCAAGTATTGCTGATTCCGATTCCTTTACACACCTAAAACACACCTAACAGTCATTACTGAGGGGAGTGGAGGTTAACTATTGTAACCTAGCAACCGAAAGCCCCGGTGAGCGGTGCTCTGAAACTTAGGTCGCGGGCGCTGCCAGCACAAACAAACACACAAAAAGTGTGAGTGGACACGGCCCCTTTAGGTGAATTATTTTTCTTTTCTGATATGTGGT
>CM036540.1:3384586-3404586 GCA_020745685.1 Tautogolabrus adspersus
TTCAAAGAAATAAAACCTCCTGCAGCTCCTCCTTAATTTAAACAATTAAAATTAATCCAGGATGTGAAAAAAAGAGAGCTGTAATAACAGCCAGCAGGGGGCGCTGGTTTACGAATCATGTAATTTGTGGCTATTTTTACAGTTGAAAAAGATGGCGAATGTAGGAGCCATAAATGAAAGTTGATTGTGTATTTGGTTTCATGGTTTGTTTACTGATTTCTTTGTTGTTTACGATCTTATTGTTTCTGGTGGTGGGTGTGTTCACCGGAAATTATCGTGGTGATTGCAGGGATTATATGGGCTGCACTCACCTGTTCACCTGGTTTTTTGTCTTACATGGAGAGAGAGGGTGAGCGTGGGAGCGGAACATTTCTGTTGACCACCATACACTGCACTGCGATTGCAAGTTGATTTTACGTAGCCTAATTGCAGTCGTAGTGTCTTGTTTTTTTTTTTGGAAGAATGAATGACTCAAAGGCATATTGATTTGGAAGTCATTCATAAGGACAGCGCGTCACAGCTTTTCTCCAGTGTTGAGTCCCTCGCGGCACTCTTTTTTGTGTCGACCTGCAAAGGCCGGGATAGCCGCAATAGCGAAGATACAACAAATATAGGTATAAATTGAATTTCATGTCTTCTTAATAATTGATTTAAGTAATCTGTCGCCCCCCGGTGGTGGAATGAACTTCCAAACTCCATTCGATCTGCAGAGTCCCTCTGTACCTTTAAGAAAAAGCTAAAGACCCAGCTCTTTCAGGAATACCTACTAACTTAACTTAATGACGATGATCTCGATAGTATTGATATAATGATGGTAATGATGATGGTTTTTTGTTTTTGTTTGAAAACGACGACGTATAAGATGGTTTATATACTGATTAGAGTCTCAGACTGGCAGTTCATGTTGTGCCTTGCCTCTGGGCAATGCCTTTCAGCACCTGTGTGTCCAATCGGACTCAAAGCTGATCGTTTGTCCTTACTGACATTGTTCCTTTATTTTTCCTTGATCCTTGCTTGTGTTGTTCTTACTCTCTGATGTACGTCGCTTTGGATAAAAGCGTCTGCTAAGTGAATTGTAGAATTGTAGAATTGTAATCCAGCATAATTCAAGTAATGCATAGAGTAAAATTTGCTTTGATTTCCCAAACACCAAATAAAGTTACAGACTGACATCTTTCCTACTTACTTTTTCTCAAGCTGCTTGTCTAAATGCCACTTTCTACAAAGTCCGAGTGTTCCAACGGTCCGTTAGTGCTGCGCACTACGGCGCCGTTCCCTGCCACTCTAATCAAAAGTCTGTCTCCGGAGCCTGATTTAACATTTAGTTTAAACAGGCACCGAATGAACAACATTGTTTGAAAAAACATCCTAGGATGCGCTGGGACACATCCTCAGTGATGTATCCTGAGTTCATCGGGTGTTTCGGGTCTCACAACATCAGACACCCTCCCTCATGCGACCCAGCCAGGGTTGATCAGGCCCTGGCTTGTGTCCCAGCAGCAATGGCCCACGGGTCGGACCTCTTCATCCAAAGCCACCTAGAGGCCCTCTCTGTAGCCTCAATGGTGGTCTTAATGGCTCTGCTTTTAGCAGCTCCTGTTATGCCAAGCAGTGCAAAGACCTTGCACAATGTGCAGCCTGCAAAGCCTCTGCATCCCACCTCGACGGGCTCGCAACAAGATTTCCAGCCCCTCATCCGGCACTGCTCTACCAGCTCCTGGTACTTGAGCCGCTTGCGCTCATTCGCCTTTTCAATGCGGTCTTCCCCTGGGACCGTCAGTTCTATTTGAAGCACCTGCTTGGAAGAGACAGATGTTAGCACCATGTCTGGCCTCAATGAAGTTGAGGTAACATGGTCTGGAAACTTGAGCTGCAAGTCAACTCGAAGCTCCCAGTCTGATGATGTTGTGAGCAGGCCGGCTGATGATGTTGACTTTGGCTACGATTGCTCTCCAGCTCTGACAAAGGTGATGTGTCTCTTTGTTGGGACATACTTGAGCAACTCCTCTGGAAATGGCTTCTGCTACTGCTTTGAGCACCTGGTCATGCCTCCAGCGGTAGCTACCATCTCCAAGAGCTCTTGGGCAGCTGCTCAGGATGTGCTCCAATGAACCCTTGCCAGGGCAAAGAGGACATGCAGGACTCTCACACATGCCCCAGGTATAGAGATTTGCTGGGCTAGGCAACACGTCATACACCACTTGGACCATGAACTTGATACGCTGAGGTTCAGCCTGCCAGATGTTATTCCAGGTTACTTTCCTCTCCAGTGCTCCCTCCCACCTTGTCCATGCTCCTTGCTGCCGCATGCCTACCATTCTGTTGGTCCGCTGTTACTCAACACCTGCCCGCACCTCCTCCAGGACCAGCTGGCGTCTGTCCTTTCCACGGGCTTTGTCATATCGAGGCTGCGTGATGGCTCCCAACCCTGCTCGCCCAGTTGCCACTGCGCCCACGAGAGCCCTGTGTCTAAGACGTGACTCAGCCAGCTCCAGACCTGCCTGGGCTCTCCACTTCCTGCCTGCCTGCACTATGATGCCTGCTGATGCCACTCTTGAGTCCCCAGAGTCCCGGTAGAGCAATGCCTCTCTTGTTCGGGACACTCTAAACTCCTTGTCCAGGCTACTGAAGGGAAGCTGGAGTTTGTTGCTCCTACCATACAGTAGGAATCATCCTCAGAGAGACAGAGCAACATGTTGTTTTCATGTTTTCCCGCGTGATCTTGTAGTTCTCCTGTGATCTTGTAGTTCTCCTGTGATCTTGTAGTTCTCCTGTGATCTTGCAGTTCTCCTGTGATCTTGTAGTTCTCCTTTGATCTTGTAGTTCGCCTGTGATCTTGTAGTTCTCCTGTGATCTTGTAGTTCTCCTTTGATCTTGTAGTTCTCCTTTGATCTTGTAGTTCTCCTGTGATCTTGTAGTTCTCCTGTGATCTTGTAGTTCTCCTGTAATGTTTCTCCAGCTGCTTGTCTAAAAGTTGCAGAATGTGTTATTCTGTTTTGGTTTCTCTGGCACCACAAACAGACATGGACTGTAATTACAAGTGTTGCAAAGATCCACATAGACTTAGACTGTATTTAAATTACATTTTCTTAGAAGCAATTTTACATTTAATGACCGTTTTTTTCAGGCCTTTAAATTAGACCTGAGTCTCTGTCCTAGTTCCTCTCAGACATGGACCTGGGTGGTTGTATTTGTTTAATTGGATAGCACAGGGAATAGAGTAAGTTCTACACTCCCTCCCGCCCACTACGCTCTGCCAATAAAAGGCGTCTGATCCAACCTTCACAACAGGGTCCTAAGACGCTAACTAGACTCTTCTCCTCTGTTGCCCCCTGGTGGTGGAACAAACTTCCATACTCCATTCGATCTGCAAAGTCCCTTTGCACTTTTAAGAAAAAGCTAAAGACCCAGCTCTTTCAAGAATACCTACGACCTTAATTAGGATGATGATGATGGTCTCGATGGATGATGATGATGATGATGGTAATGACGATGGTTTTGTTTGATAACGACAACTTTAAGATGGCTTCTATACTGATTAGAGCTCTTTAGAACTGCCGTCAATGTTGTGCTTTGCCTCTGGTCACTTCCTGTCAGCACCTGTGTGTCCAATGAGACTTAAGGTTAATCGTTTGCACTTACTGACATTGTGTCCTTTTTTCTAGATCCTTGCTTGTGTTGTTCTTACTCTCTGATGTACGTCGCTTCGGATAAAAGCGTCTGCTTAGTGAATTGTAGAATTGTAGAATTGTAGAGTAGGAAACAGGGGAGAGAGAGCAGAGAATAACATGTGGACAAGAAGCCACAGCCTGGACCCTAACTCAGGCCACCTGCACCCCAGGGTGTGTTGTTCAGGGTCAGCAGGTTCAAAGAGATATTGAAGGGAGTTTTGGGACTATGTGAGTTAAGGTCTGTCATGTTTCACCCATGAAAAACTGCAGTACCAAAGTACACACGTTCATGACTTGAGTCAAAGTACAGATCCTGTTGAAATATGACTACTTGAATAATATCTCTAAACATTGTTGTATTTTCACAAAGCATGAGTGCAGTCATTAACACATGTATCTGTCTGCTACGTTATGTTTATTAAGGAAACATTATTTACTTTTTTTAAACTCTTGTGATTTCTTAAACAGATCTGCAGCCCCAAAATAAATACAATAACACAAACAGGAACAATAACAAAAAACAATGACAGAAAGAACCAAAAGTACCTGATGAGCTGATGGGAAAATGTCAGTCAGGCTTTATACCAAGCGGCAATCTCCGGTCTTGAAAAATGAAATCAATGCAGAAGTGTAAAATCCTGCAGTACGGCGAGTGTCTACTTGAGGATGGCTCCAGGAACACTGGAAGTCACACCACACTCAAAAAAGCAGTTTTTACAGCATAAATAAACATGTTTACAGCCTGGTACAAAAAACGAAATAGGTCTGATTAGTTATTGTCCTCACCGGCACACACTGTACGGGGGCTGATTTTTTTTTAAACGACTCCGTTTTGATTTTTATGAACGATATGTGTTATCTATAGTTAGGCTCATAGCTGACATGATTGACAGGTGGGCGTAATGTAACGGTTCGTCAAGAGGCTTAAAACCCGTCTCAGCTCCAGCTCTCAGCCTGTTGTTAGGTTGACTTAAAGTTAGGGTGAGACAGCATTTCCATCATGGAAAATGGCTGACCTCACTGAGGCTTCGTACATTCATATTTGCAGTCCATGCTTTACACTTGGCGCCTGTGGATCAGTTGGTAGAGTCGGTCGTCTCTCAACCGGAAGGTCGAGGGTTCGATCCCCAGCTCCTGTAGCAACATGTTCGGTGTGTCCTTGGGCAAGACATTTAACTCCTGCTCCTGCTGCTTCGTCAGCTGCGTATGAATGTGTATGAATGGATGAGTAACTTCTGATGGACTCTTTACTCAGCAGCCTCTACCATCAGTGTGTAAATGTGTAGGTGTGACCTGCAGTGTAAAAGTGCTTTGAGTAGTCAGAAGACTAGAAAAGCAGTATACAAGCTCAAGTCCATTTACCATTTACACCAACAGAAAACTTTCACATGTTTTTAAACAGACGTTTCAGTCAGTCTAAGGCCTCTTAAACTCTGCAACTGTGCAGCATGTTCTTATTCCTGCTGCTGCTAAAGCTCCCTTTGCTTTTTTCACTGCTCTGTGTTGTTACCAACATAAACTACAACATATCAAGAGAAAACTTCTCTAATCTGAAGTGAACGAGTCATATTTGCTCTGCATTTGCTCTACGTTCAACCATGAAGACGCCCAACGTACAGGTACAGCAACCCCACAGACAAACCACACACAGAACTACACGAACACAGTGTCATTCAGATTGGATTTTAGGATAGAAAGAAAAATTCATCAGCTGATTTCAGAGTAAAAGTAGCAGGTAACGAGAACAGTCATAGAAAGTGGAGGCAAAAGCACAATATTTGTCTTCTAAGGGTAGACGAGTAAAAGTCAAAAGTTTCCTCCCAAAAAATATTTAAGTAAAGAACAGATACTTAAAACATGTAGGCTACTGAAGCAAATTCCCTTTGTTACTGTCCAGCTCTGGTTGTTATGGTTACAGTTTATGTTTCTGTGCATCAGAAATCAAAGTCAATAAATATCTTCGCAGCACAGTGGGAGTGTGTTTAGCTGCCACACTACCTGGCAGCTACACACACACACACACACATGCACACACACACACGCACACACACACACACACACACACTCACACGCACACACACACACAGACAATCCCTTCATATATCGTTCCCTGGGCGCCGTGCCCGCTCCTCATCATGTTTGTCTAGGCTAATCGCCCGGTCGCTGCCTCCTCCCGGCATTAACTTTGTTAGAACAGAGACACCTCGTTAATGACGGTGCTAATTGAATGAAATGGCCATACTAACGAGCATAAAACCTCCCACTCACATTCTGCTAATTAACAACACACTGGCTTAATTACAACAGTAGAAACACATGCAGCGCTGCCTCGTTACTGTTAATTGCCGAGGCTAACAGGGATTTATGGTAATTGGCTGTATAAGCGTTGTTAACGAGAGGCTGAATTAGCAAGACACACAGAGACAAGAGCAGAGCAGAGATGTGCCAGCACTAATTAACACCGGGCACACACTCATGCTCCTGGCTGCAGCTGAGGGGGTCTATGAGGCGGTATTGATCATCTGATTGGCTGGTTTCATATCAGAAGCTTGTGTTCCTGAAGCCAAAGACATGAAGCTGTGAGTAATCAGTGTAAGCTTCTCACCAGCTCACAGACGGCAGAATCAAACATGCGAATAACTGCTGATTAATCCAGTGTTTTCCAAAATATAACATTTCTACTCAAGTTTTTATAAATCACAACGTTTCCGCCAGAGGTCTTCAGGTGATGGTTATTGGAAAATGGGATCCACACCCACATATAAAGATTTCTACACCAATAGGCTGAAAGGCAACATGAAGGCAGGTGTGGCCAAACATTCAAAATGTCCCCAAGCACATCTACAACAATCAACTTTCAAATACGACACCAGGAAAATGATGAGGTCAACACAAGGAGGAAACAAATATCATAATCATATCATCGCTCACCACTCGTAATATACAGGTACTTCTAATCGAGCCTAAACAGCCAATCAGAGTGATTCCTCTCACCAACCGCGCCCACTCTGATTCAACTTGTCGAATCAGCCGAAAAAAGGCAGACGGGGGCCGACAGGTATCGGACAGAGCTGGACACACCACAAAAACTAGGGCGACGATCGCTCACCGGGCGGACGGCCGACGATGTTCTTGGTTTGTCAGGGCCTCATGGTGTTCACAGTGTTGACATGTTTATCTGGTGGTTGTTTGTGGAACACTTACAAGTGACACTGCACTGATTGCATGAACCACACCAATAATTACCTTGAAGAAAAGTGGTGCTTTTAACAGAGAGATCAGAGTTGACTGGCATCTGTCTTATATTTGGGGGACGTTTGTGGGCACTAGTGGATCAGGGACAAAACATGCCAGTGTTTCACTACAAAAGGCACTAAAATTACCAGTAACTAACTGTTTTAATACCAAAAGAGAGATATAGTCACTGTGAAGCTAAAGCCAGAGATTGGCTATTAAAGCTGTATTAATGTCCTGCCCTTCACCCATTTAACTCGGAGGTAAAAGTTTAAAGGTCCCTCAGGTGGGTTTGTCTTGTAACTCATGTGTGAGTATGTCGAGTTATCGTGTGCAAAAAGAAAGCTTTAAACGAAATATTCTCCCTGACAAAACCGACATTAGGCTCCATCAAGTGTTTTTTGCACAACTTAATGCTGATTGAAGTCTTTTGTACTTGATATGACGTGTCAATCACAAAGTAGCCACGCCTTAAATCCTCCCATGCTTTATCTTCTTTTTGACCCTTATTAGGTACAAAACTGACAAAATGAACATCTTGCTGTATTAAAGAAGACTTCCAACTAAAGATTAAGATCTAGAAACGTATTTTAAAAATACTTACGGAGGTAATAAATCAGGATAAAAAGAGGCTTGTTGTCTCGCTTCCAGCCAGTGAAGTCGCCCCCTGCTGGTCGTCAGACACAATGCAGGGTAAAGGCACATCTGCACTATAGCTTTACTTTTTCTTACCAAGGAGGTAAATCTCCTTCTTGAAAATGGCACTGTATCGTTGCTTTGGGTTTTGTTGAGGTGTTTGTTATCATTAAAAAATAAATATCCCTATTTTTGCCCTTTAGTTATATTATTGTTTTAGTTATACTCTCTCTTGTTGTACTGTAAAAACTCCTTTATTAATCAGACGGCGAGTTTTAAACGCCCACACAGACCTTTTCTCCAAGCTGCTCTCTCTGCCATTTATTTCTCTCCTTTATTCCTCCCTTTTTTTCATCTTAATTTGCTCCTTCATCCTCCCTCCTCTTCCTCCTCCTCCTCCTCGTCATATTCACTGGCTTTTATTCTCCTCCCTCTGATAAAGTGATTATGGTTATGTGCTCAGTAGAAGAGCATTCAGGCAGACACACTCTAGATTGGTATGCATGTATTATTACAGCGTGTCAGTGTGTGTGTGTGTGTGTGTGTGTGTGTGTGTGTGTGTGTGTGTGTGTGTGTGTGTGTGTGTGTGTGTGTGTGTGTGTGTGTGTGTGTGTGTGTGTTTTCAAGCCCTGACAGATCTCTCACAGCTCATTGGTTGTATATGAGGGAACGTCAGCTAGTCATTGGTTAAAAGATCTGGTTAGCATCCATAATGGCCTCTTATTACCGCCTACGCCCGATGAATGAAAAAAAATCATTGTGTGTGTAACATAATGTGTGTGTGTGTGAATGTGTGTGACAGATGTAGTTAAACAGACAGAGAGAGAGAGAGAGAGAGAGAGAGAGAGAGTGAGGTGGAGTGACAGAGACACTGAACAGGATCAGGATTAGATGTTGACTTGTCCAAGGATGTTTGAACGGAAATAACACACACACACACACACACACACACACACACACACACACACACACACACACACACACACACACACACACACACACACACCAACATGACACACACAAGCACGCACACACACACACACACACACACACACACACACAAACACACACACACACACACACCAACATGACACACACAAGCACGCACACACACACACACACACACACACACACACACACACACACATACACACCAACATGACACACACAAGCACACACACACACACACACACACACACCAACATGACACACACAAGCACGCACACACACACACACACACACACACACACACACACACACACACACACACACACCAACATGACACACACAAGCACGCACACACACACACACACACACGCGCGCGCGCTGAAGAGAGAGAAGTCGATTAAATTAAACAAAATGCAAAAAGTCAAGAAGAGTAAAGAAATAAAAGTGATGAAACAGGATGATCTAAAAAGGCAGATAAAGTATATTAAAGAAATGAATAAAATATGATACAAAGATTATAAGAAGATGACATGACACCAGGGGAAATGAAACAAAACCAAGATACAAAAAGACAAACAGAGATGAATAAGTAAATAAATCAAAGTAACAAAGGATGGTACGAACGGGAGAGCAGAGGAAGATCGGAGGAGACCGATAGATGAAAAGCAGTTTAAAGAATGAAGAGAGACTAAAGATGCATCATTAAGGCCGCATCAGAACGAGTCTGAAGAAGGGAGTTTCCAATATTAACACCATCATCATCATCATCATCATCATCATTTTATTCAAATGCTCGGAGAACACATAAAGAGAGAACCCTCATTGTAATCTACGACAATAAAGCAAACAAGAGAAAAGGCTTGAGTCAAACATGAACGTTCATGAAGACGGCTAAAAAGTGCAAGAATTCATAATGAAAGAGATTCAAAACAATAAATGAAAAAAGTAAAAACAACTAAAATATTGATTGCAAAAACAGTTCCGATCAATCAGACCAGAAATGAAAAGTTGGTATTTTCTGCTTTTCAGAAGTGTTTAAAAATGTATCTGAATCTGCACGGAGGAGGTCAAGAAGACAGGGAAGAACTCAAGTCTCCATTTATACAAAGATATTCAACAGATGTGACGAGCCCTCCCTCTTTGCTCCCACCATGCCTGCCTGTTTGCATGCCTCTTATGGTTCATTCTATTTGATCTTTGAAGTCAGACATTATCAGGAACGCCCCCCTGAATCGGAATTCCAACTTGGAGACTTGGAGAACATTCAGTAGCCTGAGTTCAAATCCAACATGGCTGCTACGTGCATCAACAGTAACTATTGTGTGTATTTGCAATGTAGTCCTCTATTTGTTTAATTAAATCAATCACACGATAGTATTGTGAAAGTTCTACCTGTGGACATGTCACGTTATTTTCGCACACAAACTATCACGTAGTGTGTTGTTATCACCTGGTATTAGCTAACAAAACAAGGCCCTCCTTAAGGCGTCCATGTTGCTTGACCAACTTGTAACTGGAACACAGTTAACTCAGGTGTGACGTCATTCCCAGCTCCAAGATCAGAGGTAAATGTAATGCACCATCAGTCCTGTCTTGCTCTTTCAGTTGGCATGTGGGTGGAGCTAGGAGGGTCGTCAGCTGTTACCTGCTCAGCTGAGTAGGGCCTTCTGAAAGGCATATAGGCCTGCCTGATTGAGACTCACTCTCTCTCAGCTGGACTACAATGCATCAGCCATTATATCCTCCTTCTAAGTTTAGATTCTGGTCCTGAATGCGGTCTGGATTTGTTTGGACCAGAGAAGGTAGGCGGTTTTAAGGCACCCCCACACGGCCGTTTTGGACGCCCCTCGGTTTGCCAGATATGAGAGCAGTTATCAGGTCAAACCAACAGGTGTTGCAGCGATGGAAGCGGGCAAGAGAACTGGTGATTGTACCCGACCTAAAAAGCCTCAAACTAGGATAAATATTGGAGATGCTTTTGAAAAATGGAGAGAGGTTAGAACACAGAAAGGTTTACAGACCGATGCAGAGCTGGATAAACACTGAAGCTTCAGTGTCCACCACATGGCAACCTGCGTGAGCATCCACTCTAGAGAGGAGGGGGGGGGAGAGACAGCTCTCTCTGATGTTTTCAATTTGGACTGCAGTACCCATTTTAAACACTAGGTGTCAGAGTTATATATTGCTCCTTTAACAGCACGCTGTAGAAACAGACTTAGTTACATTATATCCACAGCAAAGAGTCACAGTGAGTGATGATCACGACGTTTTGTCAGAAAACACTTCTTACACATGTTCAGGGCAGGATCAGAAAACCATAAAAAGCTTTGTCCACAACAGAACAACAGATAATGAACGTTTTTTCACATCATTCAAAATTTAAAAAAAATTGTGAATCTTATCAAGCGTTTGTCTAATTTCTAGTCACTTTGCACTCATTTGAAGCCTCATTCATCTGACATGTCTTGATATAAATCTTATTGTAAAACACAAAACAAGGTCTGAATTGTTTGTTGTTATAATCTGCCAATGCAGCAACAAATGTAAGTGTGTTGAAATGAGATGAACTAACAAACTTAGATAGACATCTCATTTCCAGACACTTTGGGTAAATGTTTTATATGGTGACATTAGAGGTTAATCTCGTCGGGGAATGTGGCTCATATTAAATGTAATGAGATATTCTTGACAAGAATTTAGACAAAAACACTCGAAACTGAGTTTTGCAGCAAAGTGTAAAGGATGAATGCAAACAAACTTCTAACGAAGGTTAGATTTTAAAAGGACAACAAAACAGTAAAACACCAATACAACTTCTTATTTTAGATTTCTGATCTTCTTAAGAAGTCCTCAGCCTCCACAGAGAAGGTATGACGGTTAAACTAAGGATTTTGTATACAGTCTTATGTCATGCTCTGTCAACACATTTTACACTAAAGAAGCTTTGTGAAGTTACTAAATGATCCTCTGGTTGTTTCCATGGCTGAACAGAAGCACCTTACATCTTTGCAATGTTTAAAAAGCAAGAAGAAGAAGATCTAGAAGCAAGCATAGCAGTGATGTGCAGGGTGAATTTAATAAAACAGACTTCAAGTGTTTGAGTTAAAATAAAACACAGACTTCAGAAACAGTTCTGGTACAAATGAGCCCTCAGTCACAGCGATGAAAGTCCTACTGATTGTATGTCATTGGTTATTTCTGCTCCTTTGCTTGTACATAGTGAGTGTGTGCATATGCAGATGAGCAGTGTGTGTGTGTGTGTGTGTGTGTGTGTGTGTGTGTGTGTGTGTGTGTGTGTGTGTGTGTGTGTGTGTGTGTGTGTGTGTGTGTGTGTTGCGTTGTGACAGGGACTAATGTCTAAATCAGCCAGACTCCATCGCCCTGTCGCCCCGCTCCCCTACAAATGTCACCTGTTCCCGGCCAGTGATTTGCATAATGCAAAGCTTCTCAGTCGTAACGGTCCGATTAGCGGCGGCGAGCGCCAGGACCATTCCTGACGCACCAACCCGTTAACAGCTCCTTTTGCCGGGAACAACCGTGATTAACTGAGGGGGGCGATGGAGGAGGGAGGAGGGGGGAGAAGAAGAAAGAAGGAGAGAGGAGCTGGCCTGAAAATGTTCACTCTGGTTGTTTTAATTAGAGACAGACAGGTCGGCTGCAGGTGACAAAACACACTGATGACAAGGAGAGGAAAGAAGGAGAGAACTGAACTGGGGAAAAAGGCGTTTAAGTTTGCTGCTCCCTTTACTTGGAACGAATTACAAAAAGAGCTGAAACTTAACGAGCTTCTCTCGTTGGATGCTTTTAATAGGAGGTTAAATGACTGACACATCTGGCTGTAGATGTTCTCCCTGATGTGTTCGGGGATGATATTGACAAACATTTGTTGTTCAGTTTTGTTATTTGTGTGTTTGAATGATGTATTTCTGTATTTGTATGTTTGGCTGCTCGTTGTCTGTGTGAAACTCTGTTCATTGTGCTGCTGCCTGTCTCTGCCAGGACACTCTTCAGAAAGAGATTTTGAATCTTAATGAGTTTCTTTCCTGATTAAAAAAAGGTTAAATAAAAATAAAATAAATAAAAAGATGAGGAGAAAAAAGGAGAGAGAAGCTGGCCTGACAATGTTCACTCTGTGGTTGTTTTAATTACAGACAGACAGGTCGACTGACAAAAAACACTGATGACAAGGAGAGGAGAGGAGCGGAGGAGAGGAAGATGAGGAGGGCCAGAGAGGAGAGGAGTGGAGGAGAGGAAGATGAGGAGGGCCAGAGAGGAGAGGAGTGGAGGAGAGGAAGATGAGGAGGGCCAGAGAGGAGAGGAGCGGAGGAGAGGAAGATGAGGAGGGCCAGAGAGGAGAGAGGAGAGGAAGATGAGGAGGGCCAGAGAGGAGAGAGGAGAGGAGGAGAGAGGAGAGGAGTGGAGGAGAGGAAGATGAGGAGGGCCAGAGAGGAGAGGAGCGGAGGAGAGGAAGATGAGGAGGGCCAGAGAGGAGAGGAGTGGAGGAGAGGAAGATGAGGAGGGCCAGAGAGGAGAGGAGCGGAGGAGAGGAAGATGAGGAGGGCCAGAGAGGAGAGGAGCGGAGGAGAGGAAGATGAGGAGGGCCAGAGAGGAGAGGAGTGGAGGAGAGGAAGATGAGGAGGGCCAGAGAGGAGAGGAGCGGAGGAGAGGAAGATGAGGAGGGCCAGAGAGGAGAGGAGTGGAGGAGAGGAAGATGAGGAGGGCCAGAGAGGAGAGGAGTGGAGGAGAGGAAGATGAGGAGGGCCAGAGAGGAGAGGAGTGGAGGAGAGGAAGATGAGGAGGGCCAGAGAGGAGAGAGGAGAGGAGGAGAGAGGAGAGGAGTGGAGGAGAGGAAGATGAGGAGGGTCAGAGAGGAGAGGAAGATGAGGAGGGTCAGAGGAGGAGAGAGAGGGGAAGGAGTAGAAGAAAGCAGGAGAAGTGTTCCTTTAATTTGTTTTATATTAAATTTGAGATTTTTTTTTCAGATTATTACTCTTGTTAAAATATTATTATTGCTATTTTTGAATTATTAATTATACCTTTTCATTATAATAATGATTGTATTATTTGTTATTATATGCTTTGGCATTATATTCATGCCAATAAAGCTTCTTGAATTGAATTGAATTGAATTGAATTGAATTGAATTGAATTGAATTGAATTGAATTGAATTGAATTGAATTGAATTGAATTGAATTGGAAGGGGAGATAAAACAGAAGAGGAGAAAGGAGAGGAGAGCAGGAGAGGAGGAGAAGGGAGAAAGGGGAATGATGAGGGAAGAACAGGAGGAACAGAGGAAGGAGGGAGGAGAGCAGAGAAAGAGGAGAAGAGGACAGGAAAAGGGGAGAGGTTAGAGAGAAAGGCAAGAAGTAAAGGAAGAGAAGGAGGAACAAAAGAGGAGAGGAGGAGGGAGGAGAGAGGAGATTATGGTAGATGAGGAGGGCCAGAGGTGGGGAGAGGAGAGGGAAGAAAAATTGAAGGATGGAGGGAGGAAAATGAGAAGAGACAAGAGAGAAGAAGAGAGGAAACGAAGAAGAAACGAGACAAGGAGGAAGAGAAGAGAAACAGAGGAAAAAAGGTAGAGTAGTAAGATAAGGAGGACCTAGAGAAGGAAGGAGGGAAGAAGGTGGAAAAAAGAAGAGCAAGAAGAAGGGGAGGAAGGGAAGAGGAAGAGGACAAGGAGTTCAGGAGAAAGGAAGGAAGAAATGACGAGACCAAAGGAAGTAAGAAAGGAGGAAATGACAGACAGACAGAAAGACTGAGGGAGGAAGATGAGGAGGAACAGAGGAAAGAAGGAGGAAGAGGAGAAGCTACAGAAAGCACTAATACTCATCTTTGATGAATTAATGTGATTGTTTGAAGTCAGAAACACAACAAGTTTTAAACTACAGACGTCTAAAGGGGAAGGAAGTAAAATTATATTTTACACTTAAAAAAACCTTTTAAACACCAACAATAAGATAAAATACATCCATAAGAAGTTAGAGATGAAGGGATTAAAAAGCACATGTAAAATGTTTGATTTGAAAAAGTTCTTTTACATGAGAGGAGACTGATTTGGCAGCGTATGAAGAGAACGGTCGAGGCCTTATTCCAACCTCTCTCTACACCCTCTGCCTACACTCCCACACTGCTCCTGTGGAGGGTCCGCCACGTTGAGTGTGGTCCTCTGAGCGTGGAGTGAGACCGGGATATTAAACCCTCCAACAGTGAGTCTGCACCGATGCTGACTTACTGAACATGTGCAACTCAACAAGAAGGTCATGGGTTCAATCCCCAGCTCCGCCAGCCACATGTTTAAAGTGTCCCTGGGCAAGGCACTTAACCCCAAGTTGCTCCCCCTGCTTCGTCGTCAGCGTGTGAATGTGTATGAATGGATGAGTTAATACTGATGGACACTTAACATTAAGACCTCTGCAATCAGTGTGTGAATGTGTAGGTGTGACCTGCGGTGTGAACGCACTTTGAGTAGTCAGAAGACTAGAAAATATATATGCAAGCTCCATTTTTGGGGAGCTTTATTCATCTGTTGCCGTGACGACAGAAGGAGCTCACTCCATGCTGGAGTGTAAATGTTGAGGGAGCGTGTTAACAAAGGTCCGTAGACTGTATAAAACACTGACGTTTCTTTGTTGAATATAATTTAAACAAAACTCAAAACTTTATTTCATGTTGAGGGAGGTGAAATAAAAAATGTTTTCTTGTCCCCTCTATCATCACATAAAGAAAGTTTCCTTCTCTATACTTGACTTCATGCTGATTCTTTTTCTGGATAAAACACCATGAGGGATCCTTTTTTTTGCAACAGAGCTTAATATTTAATTAATTTAATTGAAATGAAATGTCCCCAAAAAAACCATTTGTTGTGCCTCTTTAAACCACGAGTGATCAGCACTTTATGTATCGTCAAGAACATTTAAATAATGAAATAATGAATTAAATTCCCCTCATGTTTCCTTTTATTTATACTGACTGTAGAATAATTAAAACATCTGTCACCTATAAAAGGTAGTGAACTCTTCCTCTAACGTGTCATTATGAATTATTCAAACTTTTTGTCTCCCTGAAAAGCTGCAAAATGACAAAATAAAACCACCAAACTCTTTTCTTTTCCTCCTCTAATGGTCCGTCTCTCTCTCTCTTCCTTCTCTCCTCCCTCCGTCTCATCCCCTCCCTCCATCGCTCCGCCTGTGTTTGACGGATGAGGCGGGGATGAGAGGATTAGAGGATGAGAGGGGAGATGTGTTGCACCTCACTTCTCTTTCTAATGTCTTGGACTGCTGGGAAACCATGTGGAAAACTAAAGACTATTAATGCCACAAACAAATCTCTTCCAAAACGGAAGCTCTTTTACATGTTTTAGTACACGGACGGGCGGGCGAGATGAGGGCGTAATGACATGGAGAGAGAGAGTGAGACAGGGAAGGGAGATGAAAGAAGAGGTGGACGGCGTTGAGAGATGAGGAGGAAGGAAAATAAATGAAGAGTTTCAGAAGCAGATCTTGAGCACCTACGAGTCATAAAACATCGATCCTAAACAAAGATCAATAAAGCTTTTTATAAATTAATTCAGAGAAAAGATGTTCAGCTTTTCCACACACTTCGTTGTCTTTGAGAAGATAAATGTTTTATTTTATACCCTGGAAACTAAGATCGATTTACTGAACCACAAGCTGCTCCTGAAGCAAGTAAATCCCTGATACGTAAAACAAAAAAGGATGTGAGGTTGAGCAACTTCAAACTCAAATTCTGTGGAGTTTAAGGAACAGAAAAAACAAATATGTTGCAAGATTTATCTCCAAAACTGACTTATATACTGTCTTTGTAAGCCTGGCGTACACTCTGATGATTGTATAAAAGTCGTGGTGGAATGTCAGCTGACACCGTAAGACTGAAACACAACCAAAGCTCACAATTTATGTGCTCACACTATACACTATATGTTTGGGCACGACCTGAGCGCTACGAGTGAAATCATTCACTTCCCTTGGGAATTGAAGTCAGATCTATGTGTATTTCAGTTGTCTCATATGCTTGTCTCAAGTACACACACACAAGCAAATCTCTTCTCTCTCTCTTTCTCACACACACACACTTAGCATCACCAACAAACACAAGCTAACTAGCAGCTAAATCCTAACTTATAAACTCACCTGGAGGTCTGCAGATATTTCCTGCCACCGTTTCCATAAATTAAACAGGCCTGCCTGCTGTTGCCATGGTGTTCTTTCTGACACTTTTTGTGCAGACACAAAAAGGAAAAAAATCCTGAAGTCGCAACTTGTTGCTCTGCTCTCACTGTGTGAGTGTTTGCAGTAAAAAACCCAAAATATCAAACATGCCAAAAAATCATCGGAACTGTCGTGGAGTATGAAATCGGTCCAACTTAAAAATATGTTGCACAGCTCAAAAATCGGGTCCAAAATGTTCTGAAATCGTTATGTGTACCCCGGTCTTTGAACAGCACTAAACATTTTGTTGAGTTGTGTTGACCACAAATATCCACAGATAACAAAAACGTTGTTGTTGTTGTTATTTCAGACCCAGAGGTCCATATCATCATTAAAAGCAGAAGAAATATTCTAAATGCATCATTATATACCACCTGTAACTCTTTCATTTAAGCTTTACTGTAATTTATTGTAATTGTAATTAAGCAGCTCTTAAAAGCTCAGTTGTAACGTTGTGTCTGTGCATATTAGAAATGTACGTGCCACAATATTAGCTTGAGCGTTCAGTTTGCAGCACTGACAATGCACATCATCATCATCATCACTCAAGTCATGCCTGATTATATCAATCAATCAATCTTTATTTGTATAGCGCCAATTAATAACAAAGAGAAGGTAAAAGACCTTACTCGTTGTTATATTACAAAGACCCAATTTTAAACATCATGAGCACTTAGCAACATTTAACAAAGTTACAGTGGTAAGAAAAAACGTCCTTTTAAGAGGCAGAACTGGACTCGTGGTGAACAGCCATCTGCGGAAACTGTGCTGGGTTTGAAAAATGATGCTATTTGACTTTGTCCAGCACACTAAGGGCTTGATCAGAGAAAAAGAAAGACCTTTGGCTTTTTATCAAGAAAACACAATTTTTCTAAAAACTTTATGTCATACTGCATGCCATAACTGGAGCACATAATGTCAAGTGAATGGGTTGTTATCGCGGAGGAACCCCTTTAAGGTGAGACTAGACTCTTAAGCCGTTTTGACTATAGATAATTTCAAAGAGGACTGCTCCCGATATTCTCCTGACCTGGCTGTTCACACATGCACCTCACAGAGGGAGACTATCCCTGTCAGAAGGGAGGGGCGGCGGGTGGTCTTCTGGGGTAAGACGTTATGTAAAAAAAAGATTCGGAAGTAGTTGACAAAGCAACAGAGGCCACTATACAATGCTATAATGAGAATATATGCCTTTATAACAATGCTAAATGTAGTCTGACGGAATCACAATGTCTACAAAAGAGCGGAGAAGAACATACTGGAGAAGAGAAAACATGATGCAGCCGTTAAATTACGTGCACGGAGATCGTAGCGATGCATACACTCTATGCTCCATGCAGCAGTCACAGCATAAATGTCACTCCCCCCTCCCATTGGATTGAGGTGAATTCTCCTGATTATATCCTGCTGCGTTCTCACATCAGCCCACTCTCCCCTTGCTGCAGACAAAATACTAGGGGTCTAGCAGGAGAAACTCCGGGTGAACCAAAAATGTGGCTGTATGCGTTCACACATATAGCTCCTCCGGCAAATGTCAGGAGTTTTTAAAGGGGTTTTCGGCAAGTGTTAGGCTACTTACTCAGAAAATGTGCCATTTGAGAAAAAATATTGAGTTAAAATGTATTTCTCCAGCTTAAAAAAAATGCTTCTGGTTAGAGCTGCGTCCATAGCAACTGTTAATTTTGTAGTGTTGATAAAATAAGCTGAACTAGCTTTTCTTTAATCACATTAAACTAAACTTTTTCATGGCTTGAGTCAGAGCAGCCACTGATTGAGTTTTTGTGCCTCGTTATGTTGACAGCGTTCTGATACTGTTTACTTAATGTGCCATCGTCAGCTCTGTAGATTTCTCTGTCATAGCCTTCAGTTTTTACGTCTCTTATCCTCTTTCCTCCACTGTTATTTTCTCCTTTCTCATGTAACCGTCGGAAACAGACAGACATCAACTTAACCGGACTTCTTGATTGTTATGAAAACAGTTCGTCCTCCATGTGATTAAAGCCATGTCCCTAACAATCGCCGGTTCTTCATAGTGACAGTGTGTTTTTCTTAACAACGGCCTGCTATCCAGGGAGAGAAGACCGTAGCTATGCGTGATGTATGTTCAGTTTCATCACCAACATGTAGATTTATTGAACTCCACTTGTTAGAGATGAACGCTTTCTGCGGTTGATTGATGTTCTGATAGAACACATCTCATGTCTACAGACAGAAAAGCTTCCTCAGGCCTCAGTCAGGTCTATTTCCTTTTTATGGGTTTCACCAGTTAACAGCTCTTCCAGTTATTAGCCTGCACTGCTGCAGATAGCCCCGTCCCAGCAGTCCAGGTGTTAACCAAGCCTTCAGCGATAGCATCACAGCGTGCTGGAGGAAAAGAAGCGCTCCCATTAGATGTCCAGATAGATAAATAGACTATAATGGGCTGCTGGGGTTGCGTTTGGTCGTTTGGCCTGACGCTCCCATCAGATCTGATCTCGGGGTCGGCGCCATGAATCAGGCAGTGCTGCAACGTCATTGGTCATCCTGACAGCTGAACAAAGCCCAGCAAGTGTGGAGGGACAGACGCCGCTAATGGAGCCAGATTAGGATGGGTGTGCTGTGTAACTCGGGCTGGCACTGCCGGAGTCTCTCACTTAGAGGAGTGGGGTCAACGACTTCTTTATGAGCTACCTGAGCAAGGCATTGTGGGCCGGTGGTGCTGCAGCTCCGAGTGTGTGTGGTTTCTGCAGGACTGCACTGCAGGAGTGTGACTTCTTATGATGGTTTTTAGAGTTTAATGATGTGTGTGTGTGGGTGTGTGTGTGTGTGAGATAAGAGGCAGATAAAGCTTTAAGGGCTAATGGTTTCCACTAATGAGAAAACCGCCTGTGATTATGACAAATAGGAGGAGAGCAGCGGGCTAAGCAGCGACACACAGCAGCTATTGTTCAGCAGCTGAGAGCCGGCGTCTCATTACACCTCCTCCTGGGACACCTCCTTCTCCTCTTGAGAGACTTTCTTTTCCTGAGACACCTCCTCCTCTTGAAAGAAAAGCTCTCCATCTAATTTGCTGTGATACCAGATTTTTCTGTTTTATAAACCTCCTCATAAGAGACTCTCTCTCCTGAGACACCTCCACGTCCTGATAGGTCTGCTCCTCCTGTGAGACCTCCTCCCCCTGAGAGACCTCCTCCTTCACTTGAGAGACTTCCTTTTCCTAGGACACCTCCTCCTCCTCCTCCTGAAAGAAAAGATTTTCATGTAATCTGCTGATATACAAGACTTTTTTCTTTTATAAACCT
>CM036540.1:3412086-3424586 GCA_020745685.1 Tautogolabrus adspersus
ATATTGGCTATGTGCTACGTTTGTTACTGGAGAAAACCAGAGGGCAAACCAGAGGGCTCAGGCCGTATGTAACTACCTGATGTGTGGGATGCAAACTATAGACACTCGAGGAGGTTACTGTTATGTTCTGAGATCAGGACAGAAGAAGCATCAGCAGTGCCAACGAAGGTGGTATGTAAGTAGGACACATTATCAGCACCACCCCCACGTTCCTCCAACAGTTTCCTCCTTGAAAAGATGTAACAATCCATCAAATGTTATCCATCTTCCTTTACACTGCCCCCTACTGGTCAAGGGCATACTGCTTCTCATGATGGCGTGGTGTTATTTTTTGAGGACATGCACAGCCGACGCTTGAAAAAAAACATTTTTGGGGGCTTTTTGGCCTTAAAGATCCCATATTATGCCCTTTTTGGGGTTCATATATCTAATGTATGTGCCTACTAAAGTACGTTCACAATCGCTAATGTTCGAAAAAAGAGTCTGTTTTCATGTACTGCTGATCGATGCAGCCCGTCTCATCTGCCTGTGTTTGCTACGCTCTGAATCCCCCCCGAGCAGGGTCCCCACGTGTGCCAAGTCTGACCTGATTGGTTGGCCGATCTGCTCTGTTGTAATTGGTCAGTCGTTCGGACAATTCTCGGAAATGTTACGCCCCTTTTACCATATTTGGAATGTAGCTAATGTGCAGCATGAGCTTGTGCTTGCCACAACGAGCCAATGGGCTTGGATCAGTGACATCATCGCAGTGTGATATCACACTGCCAATTTTCAACGAGGGGGGCTAGACCCGAGCGTTACATGCAGCTACTGCTACTGCTAACAGGAGGAGGTAGGAGAAGCCGCATTTCCGCGGACTTTGAATTTTTGCACATAGATGTGCCTAAACCCCAGCCAACATTTTTATGTGGGGCCGATGTCGGTTCAAAGTGGGCTGAACAATGGGCCCCATAAAGGATTTTCAGATCGCACCCATATGGGATTGTCCGCGGGTTCCATGTTGGCCCCAAGGCAATTGCCCATGTGGGTTTAAGGCAGGATTACACTAGGTGTTAGGTGGGCCCCAGCTGGGCAAAACAGACAAGACCCATGTTGGTCCCAGCTTTAAGTCCTATGTGGGTCCTACATGGGGACAACATGACTAAAATATGGTTGAAAATCAGATTGTTTGTGGGTTCCATGTTGGCCCCAAGGCAATTGCCCATGTGGGTTTAAGGCAGGATTACACTAGGTGTTAGGTGGGCCCCAGCTGGGCAAAACAGACAAGACCCATGTTGGTCCCAGCTTTTAGTCCTATGTGGGTCCTACATGGGGACAACATGACTAAAATATGGGTTGCAAATCAGATTGTTCGTGGGTTCCATGTTGGCCCCAAGGCAATTGCCCATGTGGGTTTAATGCAGGATTACACTAGGTGTTAGGTGGGCCCCAGCTGGGCAAAACAGACACGAATCATGTTGGTCCCAGCTTTAAGTCCTATGTGGGTCCTACATGGGGACATCATGGCTAAAATGTGGGTTGCAAGTGGGATTATTCGCGGGTTCCATTTTGGCCCCAAGCTAACTGACCATGTGGGTTTAATGCAGGATCACACTAGGTGTTAGGTGGGCTCCAACTGGGCAAGATATGCAGAACCCATTTTGGTCCCAGCTTTTAGTCCTATGTGGGTACTACATGGGGACAACATGAGCTGAAACATACACTAGGTGTGGGCCCCAACCGGGGTTAGGATTACTTTGTTTTTCAACTAATCTTGCTCCATACTTGTACTTCTAAGAGAACATTTTAAAGTTTGTAGTTTTATTTGTACTTATGCATTACACAAAGTAATCTACTTAGTTACTTTAAAAAATCCTAATTGAGTACTGAGTACAGTATTAATAAACATCCAACCTAGAGCTGCAACAATGAATCCAAAGAATAAAATATTAATCACAAACCAGTTTGAGTCAGACTCTATCTAATAAAAAAATGGCCACATTCTCTGATTTCCACTTTTTATTTAATAATATTTTCTGGTTTTCGGTCAAACATTTTATGGACCAAATATTTTGCTGATTAACAGACAAAATGATCAACAGATTTTTGGTAATGGAAATCATTGTTCCAGAAAAACAATGTAACAGTTTGTCAACATTTTGCAAACTTTTTAGCTGACATTTTCAAGAATACAATGTAATATTACAAAATTGTCTTGACGATAGGTTCTTTACTTTACCTTAGCAGTGTTACTTGGATACCTGCAACCACACTGAGTAATAGCTTAACAGTGTAACTGTACTTGTACCTGAATACAAATGTTCTGCACCCACTCATATTCCACCGCTGCTCAGTACTGTTTAGCTTGGCACTGGCTGTCTGGATGCCCTTCGTCCTCCTCTGTCTCTAGCCCCAGTGAACCATTTCGACAGTGCCCTCTCTGCTTCCTGCTGGTTCACCTGTGCCGTCAATGAATTCTTCTTAAGAGCCTCTGTAAAACAAATTTGGTTGACGGTATGAGATAAAATTAGAAACATATTCTCTTTAAACACCATTTAGAATTAAACAATGGCCAACTATAACATTGTATTATAATACTATAATACTCCCTCATAATCATAATGAATATATAATAGCTTTGTGAGGTGTGTACAAATAATCATAAAATTAAATTATGCACATTTTTTTCACATTAAAAGGCCCAAATGCACTAAAAGCAATAACTTATGCACATAAGTTGAGGATTCAATGGTACAATGCATGCTTCACATTTGAAATGCCAATAGAACCAGCATTATTTGGGTAAAAAAGTTGCTATTTACATGTATATATTGATTTAAGCTTATTTAGTATTATTATTGAAGAAATTAGATGAGCAGTTCTCAAAATAAAGCAGTCCAGGACAAAGACATTCCTTGCATTTTCATCACGTGAGACATTTTTCCTCTAATTTACTTTAATTTGAAAATGCCACCGTGCTCAATACCTTAATGGTGCATAGTCAAAAAAAATGCAAGTCCATAAAATAAAGTGAGGACTGCACACAGATACAAGGACTAAAGCAAGAAAAAATCATTTGACTGAAAAAACATTTTTTCAGGCCAAATCATTTTTTTCTGCCGTGCGGTTGCTTCCCACAGGTTTTCATGGGCTGTTTAGCCCAACAGCTCTTCTGTTCTCTAAGCATTCAAGTTTTAAGAAGGCTTTAACCTACACAATCGAAATACTTAAGACCAAGAGCATTTTTAAAGGAAAAGGGTGATGTTGAACAGCTTTTCTATTGTCAGTCTGCTTTTATGTTAATTCAATGTCGTTTTCAATCTATTAAGCTTAAGTCTTTTTTAAATAATCAACCATCTACATAACTTTTCAGTGCATGTTTTCATTTATCTTGCACACCCAATGCTGAGATGGAGTCTAACATTTTGATATAGGCTTAATGTGTATTCAACTTAAAAAATGAATATTTCTATTCTGCCCCTCAGCTGGTCACATTCAGTAGCACACAGGTTACAGGATACACCTTCAGCATGTGAGGAACTTAAAAATATAAGCAATTTATAAAATAATGCTAAGTAAATACAGGAAGCAGTAAAGGAAGCTAAAGTTTAACAGTTTGCAGTGGTGGAAAGTAACATCCTGAGAGGACCACAGTGGAAATAAGTCTTGGACTTTTCTGTGTATTTATCCTCGTTAGTTTTATAGGAACATCATGCCGTCATTCCTTTCCTGTGTTTGTGGACGTGGGATTGTATTGTGTTTCATTCTTTTAACTGTCAAATAAATCAAATCACAGTAATTAATTTACTGAAGTACTGTACTTAACAACAATTATGAGATTCCTATGTGATGCTACTTTATTTTTCCACTCCACTACATCTCAGAGGGAAATATTGTAATTTCTACTCCACTACAATCATTTGACAGCTTTAGTTACTTTTCAGATGAAGATTTGACATAAAAGAATATATTTCAATATTCTAATTTTTGTGGCCCAACAATGATGAAGAACATTCAAATCTCTCACGTTTGTAAGTGACACAAGCAAACAATAAAATATACTTTAATAATATAATACTGCAGAACGTGTACTTTTACTTTTTGTACATTTTGCTGCTATATTAATGTATTTTTACTCTTGTAACATTTTGAATTCAGGACGTTTACTTGTAATAAAAACAGCAGTATTTTTCTGCTTTTACTTAAGTAGCCTAAAAAGGATCTGAGAAACTGTCACTTCCACCACTGTGTGACTGAAATCGCTGCACAGTGTGGTCAACGTTATTTATTTCAGCTGCTGTTACCTTTTCTGTATCTGATCATCTCACATTTGATCATACATTTTATTTGTATTGCACTTTTTATTTTAGCAATCTCAAAGTGCTACAGAGCAGAAGACAAATGATTTTTATTTGTTGAAGAACTTCTCTAATTTACTTACCATACACAACGTTGAAAAGACGCAAGTCCTTAAACTTCTTTTTCCCGTGACGGCCAAACATGTTATAGTCCAATGCCAGCTCGTTTGACAGAATGTATTTCATCATTCGCCTCGTTGCATCATCCACACTTGTGCCCCCTATATCTGCCACCATGGCAACCTAGGTATGAGAGCCAAAAGGAGAAAAAAAGGCTTTTGCTAAGACAATAAGCTTCAAAGATTTAAAAATTCAGCTGGAAAGTCAACTAAACATTTAAAATTGTAGTCTTCATGTAATTTACTGTAATGTAATACATATCTTTATTTGTAGGCTAATGCATATCAATTTGGAAAAAAAGTAAAACAAAAAAAACTTACAACAGCAGACATTAGACTGCGGTCCCCCAGTTTCTCCTCGAGAGCCTCAACATCTGTTTGAGTTAGCAGTGGGAAGACCACTCCATCAGGAACTTCCATCACTGATGCATCTTGCTTCTTCAGCAGGACATTTATCATCTTACCATGAACCTGCTGGGTCTCCTTAATTTCTTCTACAAGTGTAAGAAGTGTAGAGAACATGGCTTCACAACTGGGGCTTGCAACCCTCTGGGCAGTGGGCCTGGCGACCTGTTGGACAGTGGAACTGGCGACTCGTTGGGCAGTGGGGCTGGCGACCTGCTGGACAGCGGAACTGGCGACTCGTTGGGCAGTGGGGCTGGGGACCTGCTGGAAAGCTGAACTGGCGACTCGTTGGGCAGTGGGGCTGGCGACCTGCTGGAAAGCGGAACTGGCGACTCGTTGGGCAGTGGGGCTGGTGATCCGGCTGGTCATTCTCTTTGCTGCTAGCCCAAGGAGTTTCCCTGGGGGAGTGGGTGGAAATTCCTCCTCTGAATCAGATTGACCACTTGATTCTTGCTCGATCTGAGTCTGGGAGAGTTTTGCCCTTGCCCTAGAGAGATTAATATGAAGATATATAAGATAAACCATACCAACTGCCTCTATATTATGAAAATGACCTTTAACCTGTATTCCCCCACATACTTTCTCTTTATCAAGGCATCTTCGGTGTCTGTCAGGTCTGATGTATACTCAGCTTGATGTAGCTTTACCCTAGCCTCTGCATAAGTGGCTGTAAAATACAATGACCCAAAATAAAAGGAGTGAAGCAGATATTAAAATAGAACTAGATTTCCATATACATTTAAAAGAGGTGTCATGGATCACAAAATTCTCAATTTGAATTACATCACAGTTTTGAGTCAAGATTCAGTTCATTTTTCAGATCAGCAAATGAGGAAAAAGGATAGGTTAGAGTTGACTGTCTGTAGTTATTACTATGGTAAAAATAATGATTGTTTGAAAAATGATTGTTTAGAAGTCACGAGTAATAGCCAATCAACACAGACAGACACATTGTGTCAGACAGGGCTGCACCAGTGAACAGAGGTGAACTCTAGCTCTGTGAAGAAGTAAAGAAATCACCAAAACTAGAATAAATATCACAATCTAATGATCTATTTCTGTGACGACAGCCTGCACAGTTTCCCAGTTACACCGCTGTAAATGCACAAAGTCATGGTCAGGAATTCACTTGATAAAAGTGTGATGGCTTTTAAATCAGTCAATCTTCCTCTTCCTCTGCTGTCACACAGACATGAGCTGCAGAGAGAACCACAGGGATCTTGTAACTTAAACTCTAAACCGAGGATGGCGTTAATAGGATATTATCCGCCATTGACCGTTTTTTAAAAACAGTGATGGAAAAATCTGAAGGCCATCTATCACTATTATTAATTCAAATTAATTCAAATTGATATTAATTCAAATTGAAACAATGCTATTGAATATATCTTTATCATTAATGAACAAAAATTAAAATGATGGGTAAAAATAGATTATGAGGGGATTTTTATGACCCTGTCAGTCAAAATGACAGACAACAAAAAAATCTAGCGCAACCTCTGCTGTAAACTGTATTTCACATTTTGAGGGTTTCATTTAGTCCGCAGATCACATGTGGGCGAACCCTGGTCTGTACGAACCACGAAGCAACAGCGATTTGCTACACCCCTACTTTGCAGCCCTGAAACCAGAATTAATTGAAAAAAGCATGCACATACAGTATAATATGAAGCAGATGTCTAATCTGCAGAGGGATAGTGTGGTTGCAGGTATCCAACCAAACAAGAGCACACCTACAACTATCACATGTGTGAGGACTTAAATCAATTGAATTAAATGAATTGAGTTTGGTGTGATTCTGCTTGTTTGGAATGACGATCTGCGGCTACACCAGCCCTTGACCAATTAGCTCAGAGAACCCTGTAGAGAAAAAATCAACATAAAAAACAATAAGTTGGGGATCACAGGGGCTTTAAAGTATGTAAAGGAAATAGAGCAGTAGTTAATGAGGAAAATCAAAGTTACCTGCATATCCCATCACACGCACATTACACAGAATCCAGTTTTGAGCTGGTGGTGTACCCTCTTTCACGGCCTTGGTCACATTGAGCAATGTGGCTGGTGGCCACCAGCATAATTTTCCGTCAGTGCCCTCGAACCACTCTGATGGAATGATGTCCACCTTCTTGCAGCCATCAGGGTCAATTTCATCCACAAACTCCACCACACTGAATGAGGGCATCCTGCAAAGTTCATCATGTTATGTGCTGTGTAGCTGAGGCAAAGCCACAAACATTTTTTGAAGAGGCAATAACAGCAGTGGTTTTGTGAAGTCTGTTACTGGAGCACTGGCAAGCTGACCAGACAGTTTTGATAGTAAACAAACTCCAAGACATGTCGAATCAATGGGGTAGTTGAAAAAGCAAGCCCCTGTCTCAAAAAGTTCATACACTACATGTGTTCCTGCAGTGGAATGCACAATGTTCCTCACGATTGCAACTCTGCCCCCCAGTTCAAAACAATTGGAACCACTGGAGTTTGAGATGATTGTGTCTTTGAGTTTATACATCTTATATTGAACACCCTGATGCATGGAAAAACCTGTTGGCAGTGGTCCAGATGCATGAGGCTGTTTCAGTTCAACACCTTCCGGCATGTCTTTCGACATGCGAGGAAATAATTGCCTTTCATAGACACGTCTGACAATTTGTTGCACAGGACCCTGTGGTCTTCTCACCATTTTTTTCAACTGTCCCAAATAATTCTCAAAAGGAAAACATGAAACTGAATCCAGAGGGCCATATTTTTCAGCATCATCTGCTAAATGTACAAGACTGTGTGTATTGTTAACCAGAAATTTAGTCCCATATATCTTAGCAAAGTTGGTTACAAAGAATCTTAACAATTTTCTGGCAAAACCACAGAACTCTCTGCACAAAGGAGACAGAAGTATTCTCATTGCACATGACAAAACCAGGAAGTTTCTGTAATGTTGATTGGGCAATCTTTGAGAAAGCACAACTGGCCCTGTATATAATAAGAACTGCCTGAATTCTGTAGCCTTCCACTGGCTGTACTCGGACAAAGATCTTGGCTTTCTGGAGAAGCTCCGGGGTAAGCTTTGTCTACACAGTTTCAAGTGATCAGAGATGGCGGAAAGGACAGAAGATGGAACCCGACATTGCAATGGCCCCTTAAACCACAGAGCAATCAATTTACGCACAATGCCCAAGCAAACTAAATGCATGTAGTCCAGAGGAAAAGCAGAAACCATACCAATGCCTAGCCCCTGGAGAGGTGATTTAGAGTGATGGTGGTCTTCATCAGACATTTGTTCAAACTGAGTGTCTGTCCTTAGGCTGGAATCCATGTCTGGAAACACAACTCTATTTTCAACATAAATGCCAGACTGTGTACAACGCTCACAAGAACTATAGCCACCATGACCTTTGATACATTTTAAAAAAGCTCTTGCTGGAGTGTCACAAATAAAAGCATCTGGAAGTGCAACATTGTACTGTTTCCCACTTGACATTACACCAGTTGTTGTGATGGCTTTTAAATCTTCAATAAAATCATGCATGTAGTCGTTCACAGATTCAGGTTTACAGGGACCTGCATATGCACCTATGATAAACACTTTTGCTTTTGGTAGCTCAACTATTTGACCTAGAATAGGCCACAGCTGAATATTAGAGCTCCTTGAAAGAGGCAGCCCATCAACATTCACACGAATAGTCAATGTGTCTGTTGTCAATTCATGCTCATTTGTCATTTTCAGTTCTGACAGTATTGCACTTGCAAGCCCAAAGTGGTAGTAACTTCCCTGTCCCATCTCTTTGACCTCACAATCTTTCACTGTACCAAGGAGAGTTCTGGGATCCTTGGGTACATCCAGACCTAGCTCCAAGAGTATTGCTAGTAACTCTGACAGTGCAGAATGGGACACCTGACGGTTAGCTGCCCATTCAGCTAGTTTCCTCTTCGCATCAGTGTGGGGTTCCTCTTCAGTAACATCACAGGCAGGATCTTCATCACAGTCACTACACATGTACAAGACATCAACATCACTGTCAAAGTCCAACTGCAGATTTACAGTCTCATCACCATTGTTCTCCATATATTCCTCAACCTGCACATCCAGATCCACTGCCTGCATTTCTTGGTCCACTGCCTGCAGTTCTTGATCCTCTGGCTGCACTGCCTGGTCCACAACCTGATCTGCCTGTTCCACAGCCTCCATGGCAAGGGTCATTAAATGCTGCTGCACTCTAGCTTTGATTCTCCTCCTCCTTGTCCTTGAATTGCCATGGAAGTAGTCCATTTCACTAAAATACACAGGAGACCATAGTGTTTCCCACATGTAAAATGGCTTGTACTACATCATCATTTTTTGATTGGTTTGAGGTAACTGGTAGACCTCCCATGTAAACAAAGCCCACTAAACAAAAATATAATGTAAACTGTAGGTCTAATCTAAAATCAAATTCAACTCTCAGCCTTCTTTAAGGTGGTTCAACATAACATCACTAAGTGGGAAACTTAAAAGAAAACTACCCACTACAGCACTTTTAGGAGGGGAACATTTTTTCAGAGAGGGATCTCTACATTACTTTTTTGCTTACAGAATGAATGAAACTGAGCAGGAGGCAGCAACTATCCACCATCATGCACTTCACGTGGCCTACTACAATTTTTGAGCTTGCAAGTGCAAAAATAACAGAACTGAAAATGACAAATGAGCATGAACTGACAACAGATACATTGTGCATATATGGCAAACTATTACATTCAAATTACTTACGTGACAAAGAAGAACACTTGAAGAAGAACTGTGATCTGGACAAATCTAAATGTGAGAGGAAGACAATGGTTGAGAGAAATCAACAGGAGGCACTTTTTATCATTTATATTTTCACACATGTAAATACTGTGTGGTTAACATTCACACACCAACTGAAATTTCAGGTTAAATTCACAATTTTAACACACACATGTTGATAAAAATGATATAGCCAGCCTAGAAATAGAACAATGGAGAGTTCTTATTTTGTTTGGATTTGTCATATTTTTTTTAGTAATTATGTCAGGTGCATTCACACATATTAACTGATAAGACTATTATTGAACTCCTTAACTTTGCAGCTACATTAAGATGTTAATTAATGGCACTCTCATAAATAAGAGCTAGGATGAACACCGATAGGCCTAGATGTACTATTGCAGAATAATGCTTCTGGACTTTGGCATCTAACAGCCATGCTGGCCCTTTGTTAAAACAAATTGTTCAGTTTAGTTAGTCTAGTTAAATTGTCTGAACTATCCATTAAATCATTCTTTCTTAAACCTTTTTCCCGGGGACCCATTTCAACAAAAATGACAAACCATTGTGACCCAATTCATAATGGGCCTTATCTATAAATCATGAGAGCAAATTTGTGAAGAAATTGAACATTACTGACCATTTCAACATCATCTTATATTTACTTGAATAAGTAAACCATTGATTTTGAAGAAATAAATGTTTGATAAATCACTGTGTTTCATGCACGTGAAACACTTAATAAACGAGACCAAATAAATGCATTTAGGCAGAGTTAACAGGCTATGCCATATTAACTGTGTTGTTTTTATTTCCTGTCATCAGTAAAACAATTTTCACATTTTAAATGCTTAATGAGTAAATAAAATAAAATCAGATAAAATAAATGCATTTTACAGACTTCTGTTATTTTTCCTCTTGGTCAAACAGTGTACAGTAGCCTTTCATATTATATTAAATGTTATAAGTACAGTTATCAGACCAATACGAACTTTCTTTTCCAATTTGTGTTTGCACTGGGAAAGAGCTTATTTTTTTAAATGCATATGCAGCTGAAATAGAATAATATAATAATGTAAATCTAGCTTCATCACTTCTAACACAGCTTGTTTTGTACAACATTACCAAATGTCTTTTGACTCATTCACACAAGACTAAAAGGAAAAAAGCAGCAGAGGCAATAAAAAGAGCCTCCACATGTGGCTGCTGAGCTAATTCAGCTTCTGCTAACATTAGCTAAAGTTAGCTAAAACACTCACACATTAGCTGAGTTCAAACAAGCATTTTTGTAAATTCCCCAGTGACTTAGCTCACAATACTTCAATAGTAACGATGGTTTAATACAAGAATTTTACATTATAGGGAGGCAGATATGCTACTCACCAGTGTCAAAAGCGCGCTGCTGCTGCTGCTGCTGCTGCTGCTGCTGCGGACTGTTGCTCTTTGCTGCTGTCGGCGCTGCTCCGAAGAAATTCAAAATAAAAGCGCGCGTGTGACCGTTAGGTTGCAAATTTGCAATACGCATGACATAAACTCCTAATTTTGAAAAGCCTGGCCACAGCGTCTGCCTGCTTAGAATAGGGCTGATCTTGGCTCTTCTGAAAGTATGTTTTTAAGAAACATAATTAAATTTAAAGCAAAAACCGTGTGCCCTGAAAAATAATAACTAATTTTTATTTAAAAGTAGACTTTATTAATATTATTTTTTTATTCAGTACGATTTTATATGCAGTATAATATATTCATAGGCTTATATAAAATAAAATAAAACATTAAAAAATAATAATATATTATTCTATTTTTTTTTTCATTCTTCTGTATTATATCTCTTAGTAAGGAAATACAATTATTAATGTGAAAATCTATAGGCTATCCAGTGGCATAAGGATATGCTGTTGTCGACAATCATCCACACACCATGAGTTGTCAGCTTAACCTGGCCACATTCTGCAGCTGCTTGTGTTGCATGTTTTTTCCTCGCAATGTGTGATAGACGTGTCAAAGGTAAGCACTAAAATTCTCAAAACATTCACCAGCAATCTGTCTACAGTTTGACCAGGTCTGTGCCAACCACAGAGCCAGCTCTCCTTACAAGCCTGTCCAACCACAAGCCGCCTCCCGAACATGCCACAGCATTCAAGATAATGCTGATGACAATGCTGTCATGTTGTTTTGCAAGTTACACAGTAGTAGCCTATTGACTGTATGAATACAGAGCAGTAACAATCCAGTCTCACACTAGTGGCAGTCGGTCCCAAAAAATGAGGCGAATTTCACCTTTTTACAGCACACCTGACAACTGCTTTCATGTTGCGTTATTAAGAAGGAAAATATAGCCTGTAGATTTTAATCAGGGTTCATACTGTTTTATTCTCAGATCGCCATCTATCATCATGTCTGTATCTATGTTAATTGTGATTATAAAAGATAGTCCAATATAGACTATATGAACAATATGGGTTGCAGATAATATCACCCACTTCCACCCCATTCCCACTCTGCCCACTTATATCCCTTATGAGGCCAATACAGTCAGCCCAAATGGGTTTGCTATGGGGGGCCCATGTTACTGAAACAATATGGGTCCCAGATAATGTCACCCAGTTCCACCCCATTCCCACTCTGCCTAGTTATATCCCATTTGGGGCCCATACAGTCCACCCACATGGGCTTACCATGCGGGGCCCATGTTACTTAAAAACATGGGGCCCACACAACTTTTCTACTTCCAGCCCATTCCCACTTAGCCCACTCTTAACCCTTATGAGGCCAATACAGTCAGCCCAAATGGGTTTGCTATGGGGGGCCCATGTTACTGAAACAATATGGGTCCCAGATAATGTCACCCAGTTCCACCCCATTCCCACTCTGCCTAGT
>CM036540.1:3429586-3469586 GCA_020745685.1 Tautogolabrus adspersus
AGACGCAAGGAAACAAGCAGAGGACATGTGTGTGCAGACCAGGACAACAACAACAAGCCTTGGTTTACACCTTATTTTAGGAAGCTGCGTCAGGCCAATAAGGAAGCCTACAGGAGTGGTGACTGGGTCCTTTACGAGCAGGCCAGAAACAAACTGACGAAGGAGATAAGTTTAGCTAAGAGGAGCTACACTGAGAAGCTAAAACAACTCAGCTAACGACCCTTCGGCGGTTTGGAAAGGCCTGCGAGACGTCACAAGCTACAGGAGACCCAGCCCCACCCTGCAGGTAACAATAGACTGGCTGAAGACCTGAACAGCTTCTACTGCAGGTTTTCAATCCATACCATTATCCCAGATAACCTGCACTAGAAACTTTTAGAGCGTCAAACACTTCATTTCCTGCATTCTGGTGAATTTCTGCTTTTTCTGAATTAATTTATGGCGGAAATTTCTTTACTATGTATAGGAAATTATTATTATTATTAATTATTATTAGCCTAATTATTCAACTGTATTGTTCATAACTTTCTGTTTAATCAATAACAAATTTAAGTCACAGATTCGATCATGTCATCAGATCAGGAAATTGAGAAATTGTAAAAACTATATATTTGCTGGCCTTTGTTTTTTGTATTATTTGTAGGCAGTAGTTCCCAGACTCCCCCTCCTGCTCCCCTCTACACCCCCTGCATTACAACATTACAGACTAAAAACAAAAATCCATCAGAGAAGAATTAATTATTAATGCTCAAAACAAGTTTTCTCCTGATTTAGCTTTGACAATATTGGAAACTTAATATAATCAGCCTGCTGGTTAGTGGACGTGTATATCTCTGACTGCTGCACGTGATCATTTCGGACCCTGTGAAGGTTTCATTTTACTGGTCAAATTGGAAAAAATGCGGTCGGATATTGTCCGTGTTTATTGCACGTATTTACAGGTCAGAAGGATATAGAAATGTTTTGAGCCCCCCGAAATATTTTTCATAACCTCTTTTTTTTTAAGGGGGAAAAATCTACCTTTTCTAAATATTGGGGGGGACACATCCCCTGCGTCCCCCCCGAAATCTATGCCTATGCATATACGTATACTGTATAAATATTATTTAATTTAAATTATCATCTATGCACACCTTTAATGTAAATACTGTAAAACTCTACCTCATGTAAATTAGCCCATCTACATTTTTTATTATCGTGTTTACTTCAGCATCTTGCAGGATAGTTCTAGCAAACAAGGAAGGTACTTCAAACCAAGAAAAGTGGTTTTCAGAGCCACCAAGAAAGGCTTTAAAGCACACTCCTTTTTCCAGAGTTCTTGATAAGTGGTGCTTGTGCGTGTTTCTTTTGCAACCGAATCAGCAGGAGAAGCCACCATGACCTGAAATATTACAGCCTGCTGTGACCGTCTCTGCCCTCCACTGAGCTCTGCTGCTCGCAACTAATTGACTCAGTTTGTGTGGTCACACAGTCAACATGTTTTCAAGGCCTCACCGTTTTTCAGGTTTCCACTAAAACAAGGTTTCAGTTCAGTGTAACAGAGTCAACCAAAATCTACTCAGAGTTTTACCATTATTGCCAAGTAACTGTGCGCCAACATTCAGGCCAAAACCTCAACAAACAGGGATATAAATAGCAGGTGAGAAGCAGGTGAAAGATTCTCCTCATCCCCAGCCAGCTGCCTCCTCTGAGGGGACAATATGTGTTGAATGGAAGTCTGATTGATCACTTCTGATGCTGGGAAAGTTGTGTGTGTTATTTGTATGTCTCCATAACTGACCTCTTAATGTCTTGTGTACTATCTTCTCACTTTCATCACTTTAAGAGAACAGAAGATTATAAATGACATGGGCAACATCAATCCTACATAAATACCATAGACTGTATATAGATATATAACGTGTTAGAACAGCCCCATTCTTCCAGTGTTATTCAAACTGAAGCAGTTCAAGTCAGTGAATATACAGTATATATATCTATATGGAGGACGGGGGCATTTGTGTATGATACTACACTCTACATTGAAGCATTAAACCCTTTAATCCATAAATGATTGACTCATTCTATGATGTAATACAATTATTACTCTATTAGGAGAAACATATTTTGCCGGCTCCATAATGTAATAGCTGACCCAAAATCTATGAACTTGTTACATTTTGGGCAAACAGTTATTACGTTTTGGGCTCAGCATCTTATCACATTATCGACCAGTTATTACATTTCAGGTTTTATTACATTTTTTTTACGACATTTCGGGTCGTTGTTACATTTCGGGCTCTTACATGCCCTCTGAGTCTGCCTTCTCACCGTAAACAATAGGACATGGAGCGAGAAAGCCTGAGCCACCCAAGCCCTTCCAGAGAGGGGCGTGGTCAGACACAGCTCATTTACATTTAAAGCTACAGACACAGAAACAGCCTGTTCTGAGCAGGGCTGAAATAGAGGGGTTTATAGGCATGATCAAATACAGTTGGTTGAAGAGGAGGAGAATATGTGACCTTTAATCTCCATACGGACTGTTTTTACTGCAGACAGCAAATCCTGCTGATATGTCACTGGCAATAATACACAGACTACAAAAGAACCACAAACAGAATACTTCCTGGACTTAAATGCAGACCCAAGAGCACATATCTTACATTTGTATGAAAAATCCGTAAATCATAGTTTGAAGAACTTTAGATGAGAACATGCTGCAGTAAAGTCCTCACACACATGGCTGATCAATAATGTTGTCCTTCAGCAACAGATGCCCAAAGTTGTGCATTAGTTGGAGTCTAAATGTTGTTCATTATGCTAACTAATGATGTCTCTGCTCTGATCAAACATTACAGAGCAAATCAGACCTTTAAATGCTAATATCCTCTGAATGGAGCATTAACTGTTAAGTGAACTTAATAAGTCTACCTAAGGACTGTGTTAATGGGCAACTCTTTAACGACACACACAGAGAGAGAGAGGACGGAGAGATGAAGGAAGAGGAGGAATAAAAGCGGCTGATGATAATGATCGTTAAGTTTTTATATCGTAAGATGCTCGTGGGCCATTCTGACCAAACACACACTCGTATTACAGCCACCAGATTAGCTGAATGGACACAATTAAGGCCTAAAGTAAGAGAGACGATTAGATGGAGAGGACTGTTTAAGTTAAAGCTCAGGGCATTTAACTGATAAGAGTTAATGGTGTGTTGAAGTTTAGGACAATGCTGAATGTTTCTGCTGAAGGACGACAAAATGTACATTTACTCCGCCTGACAGCGAACACGTCGGTCTCTTATAAAGATAAACCAGTGGCGCCACCAGCTGTAATCCTGTAGCCACTGTGCGTACATTTTATTACAGGTATAATTATTATCTTTGAAAATGAAACTGTGATGACAGCAGATCCTGTTTTTCATGCTGAACCGTGAAGTTGGCTGTGTTGGATTAAGAATATTAGCAGCATAGATATGAGTAAATAAAAACAATTTAACATTTTTCAGGCATTTGGAATAAAAAGTAGATTTGTGGTGAAGCTTTACTTGAGTGTAACACTGACACAGAGTCTGCTAATGTTAGCACCGCTAGCATTTGTGGTACAACAGAAAGCAGCAGCCAGCTAGTCGATGACGAAGTCCAGGATCCATTTAAGATCTCAGATATCCCCATTAGTGACTGTTTCCAAGCCCAGAAGACTCTCTTATTTTCCCCACACAGCAGCAAACATCTTCAGTATGAGCTACCTCAGCTTCTCTAGGTCACAACAATATAAGAATAAATACAAAGTAAATAAGCACCAAAAATATAAAATATAAAAAGAAGAAGAAATATATACATCCAGGATTTCTAAAGTCCAAAATATGAAAAATTAAGTACTCAAATTTGTCAGTCATGTCTAACTGAATGTGAACATTCTTTGCTGGAGGTAAGAGATGTAAATGTGCAAAAACATCGACCACAGTTGTAAATGTGCAGTAACGATATAGAGAGCTGTCCAGAGCCGTGCAAATTTGGAGCTGTGCAATCACTGATTACAGCTGATGAGCTAAAATAGAGAATCTGACTCGGTCTCTCAGCTCAATACCGACTTTAACTTCACTTTTCTCTCGAACAGTGTTGCCAACTCCTCAGTAAGCAAAGTAGCTATTGGCTGTCCTAAAAGTCGCTAGAAGTCGCTAAATGACGTCATCGCCTAGTTTGCATAATTTGCATTTTGCATGTATTTGTAATGGACGCTGTAGGAGAGAAGAGTAACGTTGTTGGAGAGACAATAAGTGAGTTAAAAAAATCTAAACATGTTTAGAACTACAAATGAACTTTCTTCTGTTGATTCTTGGTTTGGTTTTTTTCTTTTGAATTAGGCCATCACTTCTCAAAAAAAAAGTTGCTGGATTTGTCGCTAGTAGCTTTTGCCGAAAGAAGTCGCCAAGAGGATTTGGAAAGTCGCCAAGTTGGCAACAATGCTCTCGAATAGCTTTAATGTATAATAATACGGTCAGTGCTTCCAATATTTAGCTGGCGGTTGTTTTTCAGGCCACAAGTCTGGGTGCTTATGGTTAATCAGTCACAGCAGCACTCAAACAATTACATTCACATGTCAAGTGCAACAGATCAGCAGACAAACAGGTCGCGAAAGGAGAAACCAGATCAACAAACAATTATTAATAATGAATAAATACAACACCAGAAATGTCTTCAGTAAATAGATACATCAATAAATAAACCTTACAGGTTGCGCAGGGAGCTGATCTTAATCCTGGCGGTACAACTGAGATAAACTGCCCTCTAAAAATCTCTAAATTAGTTTAAATCTGTCGAAGAATCCGTGAAACACTTTGTCACCGTGTCCAGAGATTTCTTATATCTGCACTTGACTTTTACCCCGACCTTATATGAAACATAAAATGTGTATACTTTGTACTCTTTACAGTTTAAATACAGGCTCAGTACTTTGGATCTATTTAGAATTAGAGTGATGGTATTTATTTTTTATTATTTTTTTGTATCATTGTGCGCTGCCCTGAACAACTGGCAATAAAAGTAAATAATCATTTGAAGTTTTCTTAAATTGTCAACGAAAAAGTTTGCGATATGTATTTGTTGATGTTCTTTTATTCTCATGACGTAATTGAGACGACGAGGTAAAAAAAATATGCTGTCTGTTCTTAAGTCAAGATAAATAAAGGTGGATCTATCTTCTGGACGACCAACTTTTGATGACTTTTTAACAAAATAAGTGCCGTGGTTACAAACTCTTAAGCCTAAATTCCACCAGATGTGTGTTCAGTCCGTCTCCGCTCTGTTACGGAAGCAGAGCTGACATGTTTTTACTTTATTCAGTGTGTGTGCGTTCACTGGTTCCGCTGCGCTGCGCACAGCTCTGGCCCAGCTCTGTCAGTCCGAAGTCTCCTGCAGCGGATACACAAGACTTCTATTTTTGCTGGATGCCGGAGCACGGCGCATCAATTAACCACAGAAAGATCGAGCTGGACGGAAAGTCAGACACCGAAACAACATTAAAACATCCAGGTTATTTTCAGAATAAAACACTCAGTTTTGACGGTTCAGAACTATGACCTTGTGTGTGTTTGTTTATGTGATTTAAATGGTTTTATACGGTTTTATTCCATGTACATCATATAATCTCACGCTTTCGCGAGTTAATCTGTATAATTACCGCGGGAATTCCTTTGTCTCGGCACTCCAGGTGTCTGCTCTCTGATCGCATACAGCCTGTGGGTGTTGATGGTTGAGGGAGCACGGAACCGTAACGGACCGAAGCGGACACGTAATGCACATCTGGTGGAAGTTCTGGGATACTGCCTATGTCGTCTTTGTCATTGACGATTGTTTCCTGATATTGGTGACTTACCCAGACAAGTCTACCGAGCTGATGTCAGAGATTTAACTTTTATTGCAGGAAATGAGTTAAATCTGTACCTCTTCTTTTATCTGTGACTTTTCATACACAAATATCAGAACTTCTATACTTCAGTAAAAAGTTGCTCACTTTTATACAATCTATCACGAACCACCAAACTCTGTGTTTGAAAACTACCATGAAGAGTTTAGATGACTCCAACCCTAAATGATCTCCTTTAGTTCCTTTACTGTCTTTGTTCTCGTTTGAATGAGCTGTGAATTAAATGCTCCGGCCTGGGCGCTAAACGGTTCTCATAAAAGGCTCCGAGGTGGGAGTGGTGACAGCAGCGTGAAAGACGACGGTTTGCAGAAATGTGAATTGAAGAGGAGGCTACAGACGAGAGGTTTAAATGTCTCTGCTGTCTGTTCGCATGAAGGTACGAGCTATAGGTGGAGGAAAACATCTGAAGCCGTCAGCTCAATATGAAACGTTTGATAATCTGGGAATTTATTTCAAAGTAAGGTGTTCCCATGAGACACAACTTTGAGAGTATCTAACTGTCGTGTTGTGACGTATTTCCTACTGAAACCGGATATAACCAATCACAAGATAGAAGGCGGGACATAGCGTCGGGATGAATGTGATTTGATCGTTAGCTTGGACAAAGCTTTTTAATTAGTCAAAAATTAGCCAACACCCCTAAGTGCAGGATGAGTCATCAGACATTTGAAACATTTTATCAGAGGAAGAGAAAATACAGTTATTACGATGTAAAAATACTCCGATATTGATTTATTGAAATGTATTTGGCAGATGAATTAACATTTAACAAAGAAACGCTGCTACTTCTTATATTTCTCTCTCACACCTCTCCCCATCCTCATACACCCCTCCCCCTTTTTTCTACGTCTTTCCTTCATCCCTCCATCTCTTCCCTTCTACTTTTGTATTTTTTCTTGTCTTTCCTTCAGTCTCCTTCTTTATCCTCGTCTCTTGTTCCACATCCTCCTTTCCTACCCCTCTTTTCACGTCTTTCCACCCGTTGTACTTCATATTGTCCCCCTCCTCCCTTTTTACAATCCCTTCCTCTCTCGCCCTCGCCTCTCTTTCATTTCACGTTTTTGTTTTGTTGCATCTCCTCCCTTTTATACTCTCCCCTTCTCCATCCCTCTTCCTCTTCTTTCTCCTCCCCTCTCAACACCTGGACCCCCTGTTTTCCAACATACATACAGTGCACCCATCTCCTCTTCTACCCCCTTCTTTTTCTCTTTTCTCCCCTCCATCCTCCCTCTTTCACATCACCGTCCTACCTTCCCCTTCCCACTGTCCCCTCTCTCTCCCTCCCTCCGTCCTAATAGCGCGGTGACAGCGGCGGTGTTTCTAATCAGAGGTGAGGAGAGCGAATGAGCAGCCGTCCGATCCTCTCTGCTCTCTCATCAATCGGCTCTAACTGAACGGGAGCAAATCTCAGCCGGGACAAAATTAATATGTAGCAGATCTGCAGCGCGCTCGCCTGCCCTGGAATTGGAAATGGCTTCTGCGCTGGCTGACCCGTATCCATCCGCATGTGTGTGTGCACATAAGTGTGTATGTTAGGGGGCAGATTATTGGAGAGACAATTGGCTGTACGGCAGTAATCAGGAGAACACTGAGGTGTGTCTATTTTATGACTGCTGGCTGACAAGCCCTTACACACAAACACACACACATACGCACACACCGGGACATACACACTCATGCACCGGGACACTTTTCCCCGATCCAATTCAATCAGACAGTCCATCCGCCCTGCAGAGCAATGTGGCACTGCCCCCGTGCATGACAGTATCAATTCAATTACCCAGGAAATGGATCCATATTCAACCCATATAAACTCATACGCAGAGCCAGGAGGGGCCGCCGCCGCAGCCGCCATCGAGACAAAGAAATGCACATTTACCCTGTAATAACTTTCATTTGGACCGGCTTTGAAAACCATTCTCAGCCAGGCATTTGTCGCTGTCACATCACGTTATCCACAAATCAGGTTTACAAAATATCAATTCAATTTCTGGCGTAGCGCGAAACGCTTCAAGAGGGAGAGAGAGAGACGCACACACATCCAGAGCGAGAGAGAGAGAGGCTGCTGAGGGGCCCCTTGTGGCTCCAGCAGATTTCCAGTCAGAACTAATCAAAAGCAGAGCAGACCATGCTAATCTCTTCAATTTCATCCTTTAGACTGCTGTCTTTTCAGCGTAAGCACACACACACATGTTTACACAGGCACACACACTCACAGCAGGTCAGCTGAAACATGGACACACAGGTGAAAACATACATACCACTGACCTGAGCCCCTTCACAATACACGCACATAGAGTATATATCACAAGCCTCCTCACACACACACTCACAGGACTGGCTGTACCTGCAGCTGACGAGTCCAAACTAACTGTCTAAAGCCATCTACTGGTCATGCTTTAATATTTGCACCTTTTAGCTCATTCACTTTTGGCTCAGGAATTACTTTTGGCTCAGTTATTATTTTATTGATATTTTGATTGATAGGGACACAATATAAATAGACGAACTGAAAACAGAAATCCAATGCAACTACCATAGTGTTAATCGTGCATGCTAATCTGCAACACCTGTCCCTAGAAGAGCTTTTGTGAATAATTCTACAATCCTAAAATTCTACAATTCATTTAGCAGACGCTTTGATCCAAAGCGATGTACATCAGAGAGTAAGTACAACACAACAAGCAAGGATCTAGAGAGGAGGAAGCCACATCAGTAAGTTCAAACAAACAGCTTTAAGTCTGATCAGACACAGGTGCTGACAGGAAGTGACCAGAGGCAAAGAACAACATCGACGGCTGTTCTTGAGAGTTCTAAAATCGTCCTTATCAAACAAAACCATCGTCATCGTCATCATCATCATCATCACCATTAAGGTCGTAGGTGTTCATGAAAGAGCTGGGTCTTTAGCTTTTTCTTAAAGGTGCAAAGGGACTCTGCAGATCTAATGGCGCTTGGAAGTTCGTTCCACCACCGGGGGGCGACAGAGGAGAAGAGTCTAGTCAGAGAATTGGGGCCATGTTGTAAAGGTTGGATCAGACGCCTTTCATTGGCAGAGCGTAGTGGGCGGGGTGGGTAAGGAGGAGCCGTTTGTTGCTGTTTAGTAAGCGAGCAGCAGAGATTTAAATTTGATGTGAGCAGTAACTGGGAGCCAGTGTAGAGAGATGAATAGGGAGTTGCAATAGTCAATGCGAAATATCACGAGAGCCCGTACCAGGAGCTGTGTGGCATGCTCTGACAGGTAAGGTCTGATCTCCCTGATATTGTACAGAGCAAATCCACATGACCAGGTAATCGAAACCACTTGAACCTTAAATGTTAGCTGGTCATCAATCATGACACCCAAGTTCCGGGCAGACTGTGTGGGCATGAGTTTGGTTGTACCAAGCTGGGTATAGATCTGTGGTTGCATAGAGACTGGCTGGGATGACAAGGAGCTCAGTCTGTGAAAGGCTGAGTTGAAGGTGGCGTTCATTCATCCCTTTAGAGATATCAACAAGGCATGACAAGATTCTTGCTCAGACTGTAACATCGTCTGGCGGGAATGACAGGAAGAGCTGGGTATCGAATAAATGATTAAAACAGTTAAGAGCAATAAGAAATAGTAAACTGGCTACACAGCAAGATAATAAGACTTAGCTGTGATATGTTGAGTAAAAGTCTGTTGCTGAACCAACCAGGGTTTTGTGGCTCTCTTAAAAGTGGTGAATTGCAGTCAGTTTCAAGTGATCAGGAAGCAATTTCAGGATTTTTGCTTTTTTTCCACAGAAAAAGCTTTCCTGTCCAGAAAGCTGATTGCATTCACATGAGAAAATAACAATCAGTGTCTGTTTTTCTGAATTAACGAGATTATTATCATTTGTTCGAATTGTGTTTTAATAAAAAAATAATAATAATCTGCCAAGTTAACAAAATTAACAAAATACCAGCAGCTGAAAATCCCAACAGAAGCTCTCATTGTCACAGCAATTTTTTTAAAGCAAGGTTCTTAAAGTATATCAATCAGTAAGATGTGTAGTGAGTGAAATGATAAAGTGACCTTACTATATGATCAGACATTAAGGAAACATGCTATGTTGAAGTGCTGGCTTCTCTGACAACAATGCAGCAGCCAGTATGTCCTCCTTCTAACTTTAGATTCTCCTACCAGAGAAGGTAGGAGGTTTAAAGGCACCCCCACACGGCCGTTTTGGACGCCCCTCGGTTTGTCAGATATGAGAGCAGTTATCAGGTCAAACCAACAGGTGTTGCAGCGATGGAAGCGGGCAAGAGAACTGGTTCAGATAGAAGTGATTGTACCCGACCTAAAAAGCCTCTGCATGTTTCTAATAAGCTCCACGAGCAGAAACGTGCTCAAACTAGGATCAATATTGGAGATGCTTTTGAAAAATGGAGAGAGGTTAGAACGCAGAAAGGTTTACAGACCGATGCAGAGCTGGCTAAACACTGAAGCTTCAGTGTCCACCACATGGTGACCTGCATGAGCATCCACTCTCGGGAGGAGGGCGCTCTCCAATGTTTTGAATTTGGACTGTAGTACCCATTTTAAACACTAGGTGTCAGAGTTACGTAATTACTCCTCTAAGTTTATCGGATCACTCAACACATCTCACACCACAGAAAATTCTGACAAGACAATCTTTAGAAGCTCAGAAAATCCGGACTTCTGTTAGGATTGTTGGGCTTCATTATCTTGTAGCGTGTAGCATCTTATTTCAGTACAATGCTGTCATTAAAGCAAAGAAACACACTGACTGTATAGAGAACAACACTTGAGTAACAGAGAGTTTACAGGAAGGGAGAGGACAGAGGACGGATGGAGTCCTTCACACTGATAAACATCCAACAGTGGGCAGCCAAACTCTGTTTCACACTGATTATAGTTGCAACAGCCTGCCTTCACTTTTCTCCTCCTCATTGTGATCATATGACAGCGTGAAAAAAAGAAGAAAAAAGAAAAAGGAGGGGTACATTCTGGAAGGAAAAAAAAACAGAATTTGAGATGATAAATCGAAAATGTACATCTAAATTAAACGTGTATATTCTCTGATGTTATAGTCACTAATTTATAAAGTATACCACATGACGCTGTTTTCCTTGTATCATGCCTATAGATGATGGTCTAAGAGCCCGATCATGCACTGCTAGGCTTTTCAGCTCGGGTAGAATCAGTTGTATCTGAACCAGTTCTCTTGTCCTTCACACCTGTTGGTTTGCCGTTTGCCTGGCAAACCGAGGGGCGTCTAAAACAGCCGTGTGGGGGTGCCTTAAAACCGCCTACTTTCTCTGGTCCACACAAATCCAGACCATTCAGGACCAGAATCTAAACTTAGAAGGAGGACATACTGGCTGCTGCATTGTTGTCAGAGAAGCCAGAAGAGGTGTGCTTTGGCACGGTACAGTTCATGCATGAGAACAAGCGTGGACAGCCTTCATTATAGAGAAATCCCGGAGTGTTTTGTCTGTATCTGACTAACATGACTTAAAATAAGCCACCACACAGTCAGTAAAGTTAGTCGGTTAGTCCTGGAGCAGAGTGCAGGCCAGAGGGGGAATGGGGAGCTGGGACAATTGGCTTAAGCAAGGTACGGGACAATAGTAAGGTCATTTGATGATTTAATTCACTACAAATCCATATTGATCCTTGAAAGAGCTCAAAACAAGTCTAGAATTCACTCACCTTCGAAAAGTCGAAAGTCTCCTCATCGATGGACATAAATAAGAAACGAAACAGTGAAAGAAAGCGTTGAGACACACAAACTTCAAACATGCACGACAACCTCATCTTGTCTAGAATATCTAAAAGCAGCCCTGATAACCCAGAAACCATGGTCAAAAAAAAAAAGTGGTCATTTCGACAAAATGTGCACTAGGCTCGCGCGGTATCAGTTTCTTCAAACCTTTATACCGTCTTGCCATTATACCGCGGTATACGGTATATGACGGTATTTGTAAAGAAAATAATCATAATCTTCCGTTGTTGTAGCGATAATTAGTTTTGTTTATTGTTGCGTGGACAGCCCCCTTTAAAACTGTACAGTAAAAAGAGCAGCTTTAGCCTTTGCGGCTAATTTCCAGCTGTAGTCCCCGGCCAGTTGTCTCATAAATTAATGTCATTTTCTATTTTGCTTCTACATCAATTAAGGACACCTACAACTTCTGTTTCAAATAACATAACACAATGGCTCACTCTAATCATCAAGGTTTATTGCCAAGAAGATAAGCATATCTACTGAACATTGTCCGGTTTTAGTTAGCGTCGTGGTGTGACTGTGTTTCCAGCTGTGCTGAAGATTCGCTCAGATGCTGCACTTGAAGCACAGATGCAGAGGTTTTTACAGTCCACATATCACAATAACGGCAGGCCAATTTCATTTACCATAAAATCCGGAATATAAGAAGCACCTTGTTTTTGAAGGTCTCTCAGAGAGAAAATAAAGTTTAAACTTCCTACGTGACGATTTCTATTGTGTTCAGTAAATTCAACAACGTGTACTTTCTGTGCAGCTCTGTCACTCTTTTAGTTCCGTCTGTTTTCACTTTCGGGAGTTTGCACTCCTACTAGCTACAGTACGATAGTTGAGCTCTCAGCCTGCAGTGAAAGTTGTGATTCAGAGGCAGAGACCAGCTAGCTCTCTGCCCGACTCCGTTGGTCACTCTTTAACTTTAATATAGGACTCTTTCAATCAAAAGAGCACTCGACAAGGTTTATTTACAGAACAATATACCCCCGTTTTCTGTAAATCCACGATTATGACCTCCTGGGGGAGATATGTAAAAAAGTCTCCCTCCTCCACACTGATGTTAGCTTGTCCCTTTGACAGTGCAGTCATAGTGGCCACATTAACGGGGGTCTACAGAGGACCTGACCCCTGCTGGCGCAATTTAACAGAAAAAGTAGTTTGTATTTTCAAAGGTATTAAAAGTCATACCGTCAGGATTTCTAAATACCCTGGTATACCATAATACCGCCCAAGACTAATGTGCACATCCCTTTGTGCCTCTCTCTCGCCCCAATTTGTGACTATATTCACTGTCCTGTCTCTCCGATAAAGCCATAAAAAAGCGTAAAAATAACCCCCCCCCCCCCAAAAAAAAAGTCCCCCTAATCAGTTTGGGAAAATTGCTGCTTTGTGACTGTTCTCAGTAGTTTGAACGACAGTGAGAAAACACAGAGATCAGATTTGAACAGAAAATCTGGATTGTGCACATTTCTGTACTTACAAATCTATCCAAGCATGCTTTTTCTCTTGACTTGCAAATTGAATTGAGTTTAGTGGTTGCTGAACAGATTAGTCATGAATAAAGCTCCATACTCTGCTCATAAGATTTAGAAGGAGGAGGAGCGAGGAGGAGGAGGTGCTGCTGGCTGTTAAGTGTTTGCTGTGCTGAAGTAAATTCCTAATGAAACGCTCTCTTCTTCAATAATCAGACACATGGAGCTTCCTTCATGTGGAAACTGTTAGCAACACAAACGCTCAGCGCTTCATGACATTATCCACAGACACACTCTGATGCAGACACACACACACACACACACACACACACACACAGATACAGCGTCAGCTCTCACAGTAATTACACAGTTGCAGAGAGCGCCGGGGCTCAAAACGCTGTTTAACAAATCAATTTGAGAATGCTTACCTTGTAAAGCTGTATCTATTTGTGTGTGTTTGAGTGTGTGTATGCGGACACTTCCCTGAGCTGATCCATTAAGGTTTTAACAAAGAGCCGTGCTCGGCCGCGCTGCTGGAAATGTGTAATTGGAAGGATAGCTAAGGGCCGACACACACAAATACACTTTATTGATCCACAGCGTCTCCCATACAGCGCCTGCAGCTACACACAGGCGGTCTCAGCGAGGGGTTATACCGACTGTCTCCCATTCTGTCGCCATCAGTGGCACTTTATCAACCAATCAATAGTCTTTTATTTTCTCATATCTTTAAATGGACGAATATCCTGAATATGATTTTTACAACAGCAGGGAGGAATGTGATGGAAAAGAGGGGAGGGAGGAGGAGGAAGACGGGGATGTGAATGGAGGAAGGGACAAGTAAAGAAAGAATGCGAAGTAAAAAAAGAAAGAGAGGAGGTGTAGAAGAAGGAGGTGAAAACAGGGACTGTAGATGTTGGAAGGCCGCCAGCAGGCAGAAAGCCGCCGGTTGACCCGAGCACCATTTGCATGTTAAGTGGTGTCAATCTGCATTGATTCCCACCCAAATGAAATGCAGTGGGCTTCAATAGAGCCCGTGCTTTACAAGGGCCTCCTCGCTGCTACATCCAGCCTATTGGATTCAGATTAACAGGCTCAGTACGGCCGCACAGCGAGCAACTTATCTTTAATTAAAATCACTTCCTGCACAGGATCCACCGGACTGGACCGAAGAGCACTGCGCCCAGACTGGACTGGACCGGCTTGGATCACTTGGAACTGGACTGGACTGAATTATAAATACAAAGGGGCTGATTCAGTAAAAAGTAAATTAATAAACACAATAGATCCGGAAATGTGGAATCTCAGAAATCAGAAGTCTAAAAATAAACAACCATATATGTTTAAAACTAGGGCTGATGTGGTGATATTAAAATGTCTCACGGTGTCAGTACATCCAGGAAGTCTGACATTATACTGTAAATTAAAGATGATTACTCATTAAATTATTTCAAAACGACCTGACTTGTTTTGAATTTTGTGACTTTCAATCAAATAAGTCGTATTCTCTCAACAAAGTTTATTTTAAAATAATGTCAAAATGTCGTCCCTGTTAGTGAACCAAACATCCCGTCTCATCTCCTCCAATGAGCTGAGTGTATTATCACACCGCTATTTTTAACAGAACGTGTACATTGATTTTTATACAGGAAAAACTATTGAATTTCTCCTTCAAACAACTTAGAGATGTCTTAATATCTTTTTCTTGATGTTACATTTCAACACATCACGATGGCGTTTTATTTACCGTTACCTAATTCTCATTTTACAGCTTGAACACATCATGATGTAACCTTACGTCACCTCGTTAAAGCTAATTAGCTTTTATCCTGCTGAGTTCAACATTGGATTATGTTTCTAACTAAAGGACTTTCTACAAAGTTTGGATGCCCTCACCACGGCTGCTTTGAGTGGAGGAGGAGGATGATGACTGTCCCGCAGCAGCAGGTGGAGTTGACAGAGTTTTTTCAAACCGACAGCTGAAGGTGCTGCTTTGGTTTAATTTGAAGTGCCATGCTGATGTGAAAAACGTTGTCAGACACTCGATAGATGTTTGTGCAACAGTGATTTGCTATAAATGGCGTGACTCGACTTGAGATATAAGATTACGTTTCAGGACTGAAGACACTCGATAGCAGTAAAGATAAGCTCAAACTTTATCGATTCTCAGGTGTTTCAAACCTTCTCAGGAGACAGAACACAATGACTAAGATGGCAGGCAAAGCGACAACATTATAATGACAGCGTGTGCCTTTCTATCAGTGCTACGTATAGTAAATTGTATTTACAAAGAATATACATTAGAGTGTCCGTTCTCAAACTGTGGTACGACTCGTATCACAGTTGTACGTGGGATCCCTCCTGTGGTGCTCTGGGAGTCTCTGAGTTTTTTATTTTTTAAATAAAGATGTGAAAATCAAATGGTTGAAAGGCAAAGCTGTGATGGCAAGCAGGGGGCAAATATTACTCATATATGAATATTTCCTGCTGCATGCACACATCGACTCACCTTAAAACTCCTGAAAATTGTCCTGAAATGTTCTGGTTACGATGCATGTGTGAACGCAAACAGACACATTTTCACCCTGACATTACCTGCAATTTTCCCTGAAGACTTCGAGTCAAATGTCCGAAGTCAGGGTGAATATGTCCGCTTGCATTCACACAATGTCAAACTATATTTTTAGGAGTGTTTGTTTTATGTGTGATGTTTTCTCACTTTTTTAAACTTGTATATTTTTGCAGTTTTAGAGCATGTTGCAATTGTCCATTTTGATAATTATTTATAATATATTATTACAAACTGACTCTTTGACATGAATTTCATACTTTCTTTTTGTGTTGTGTGTGTGTGTGTGCGTGCGTGTGCGTGTGTGTGTGTGTGTGTGTTTGCAGTTAAATAATGTAGTGTGTTTGAGCCGAGTCTCTCCTTTAAGAGAACTTTAGTTTTCAGAGGAAACATTAACCTTTCAGACGACAGAGATTACTCAGGCTGAGCTGCAACGATGACAGAATGATGATGTGTGTGTTTGTGTGTGTTTGTGTGTGTGCATGTGTGCGTGTGTGCGTGTGTGATAATTAGTGGCAGTAATCAGATGCTGCTCATTACATCCTCTTAACGCATGACTAGAGACCAAAGATTCATGTATGTCCATTTCTGTGTGTGTGTCCTTGCAACAGTTAACAGTACCACACACAAACACGCACGCACACACACACACACACACACACACACCTCACACCAACACCCTGATCTCGGCTCCAGATCTCTCATAAATTAATTATCTCCCTCACAGGAACGCTCTAATTAGACAGACTCCTTCAATTACCTTCCAGGAATTAGTCTTCTCCGCGATGCAGCACACATTAACCACATCAACAGGAATTAGTGAGCGCAATAAAACACAAGCACACAGCAGCTGCAGCAGTAGCAATGTGAAAGTGTCTGCAGGAGACAGAAATGATCGACAGCGACATGAAATGGCTGTTGTCTTATTCAAACACAAATAATAATATCGAGGTGAAAGACAACGTAAGAAAAAAGACATTTACTGGCACAAGTTTGTATTCATTTAGAAAAATATTGAACCTGTTTTTACCAAGAATATTGAAGTGAGAACTTCTCAGACAATAACAAATAGATATAACTAAGGGTGTACATCTCTCCTTTACAAGATGATTTGAATCAATTCAATAATAATTACCATAATGAAGCACCATTAAACTCAAGTGGCGGACAAAATTGTTCTTGGCTGAAGCTGCTATTACCTGTGTCCTGCATTGTTGTGTTAGCAGGCTAATGTTAGCGCACTTTGGTTAACTCATAGCTTCATATTGAACATAAATTGACACGGAATGACCGTCATCTAATGACAATTACGTTTCAGCAAGTGTGTCATTTCAAAATAACGTGTCCTTGAGTTTATTACCTTTTTCAAGAGAACAGGCCCACTGTAAAAACAACTATTATGATGTGAAGTCTCTATAACACACAGAATCTTAGCTCTTCTGTACATCTCCCTTCCTGAGCTTTGTAAACTCTAGCACTTAAAGGTCCCATATTATGCTTCTTCTGGTTTTATATGCTCTTTAGTGTGTTTTCCAGGTGTCTTGTGCATGTTTAGGCACATCTATGTGCAAAATTTCAAAGTCCGCGGAAATGCGGCTTCTCCTACCTCCTCCTGTTAGCAGTAGCAGTAGCTGCATGTAACGCTCGGCTCTAGCCCCCCTCGTTGAAAATTGCCAGTGTGATATCACACTGCGATGATGTCACTGATCCAAGCCCATTGGCTCGTTGTAGCAAGCACAAGCTCATGCTGCACATTAGCTACATTCCAAATATGGTAAAAGGGGCGTAACATTTCCGAGAATTGTCCGAACGACTGACCAATTACAACAGAGCAGATCGGCCAACCAATCAGGTCAGACTTGGCACACGTGGGGACCCTGCTCGGGGGGATTCAGAGCGTTGCAAACACAGGCAGATGAGACGGGCTGCATCGATCGGCAGTACATGAAAACAGACACTTTTTTCGAACATTAGCGATTGTGAACGTACTTTAGTAGGCACATACATTAGATATATGAACCCCAAAAAGGGCATAATATGGGATCTTTAAGACAAAGTATTTAATTCCCCCAAGAGGCAAAAAGTAAGCTGTTGGGTCCGTTTCAAACGATGTTGCTCATACGAACTCTGTGTGGACCACAAAACCAACCTCTGCTCTGCTTGAAAACGAAGTGCACCAAAGTTCGATTCGCCGTAGGTGAGAACGTGATCTGAACCAAACAAAGGAAGTGAACCAAACAGCAGTGCATTGTGGGTTGAAATTGGCAGTCTGTACACAATGTCAAATAGGTTTGTTGAGTGTGGCTAACATTAGCATTGCTAACAACAGCAGCCTTCAGTCCTCCATGCATGTTAACGTCCAAATCGCTCCAGTCGATATGTCAGTTTAACCTGACACAGCCGTTATATAATCTTCATTTTATAGAAAAAAATACTGCCAAACTGCGCCACTCTACATGATGGCATTTTTTTCACTGTCCTGTTGTTTAACTTCGGGGTCATAGTGCAGCATTAGGCTGGTTTGCAGCAGTCACTGACCGGAGCTACAGCCCCGACTAGTGGCAGGTGGCTACAGGACACAACATTAGACAGGCTTTGGTGAGTTGACAAAGTGCTCTATGAAAGCAAAACTGACCAAATAAAAAATGCAATGTTGCAACTTCAACCCTGAATTGCACCTGAGTCATCCAGACGTCATGTAAAAGTGACCTGAGAAGACATTTATCGTCAGACTGTGAACCAGGTTTTGGATGTGATGTTATGTTTCCCTGTTTCTCAGTGAAAATGATTCCTTTCTCTGTCTGTAAGTGTGCTGAAGTGATGTGTATGTGTGAGTATTTGCATGTGTGTGTTTTTAACCGTGTGTGTGTTTGTGTGTGTGAGCGTTCACATGCCCGTCCTCTCTATAATAGCCACGCTGCTATCAGCCATAGCCTCTCACAGCTACTGTGGGACAACCAATTCCCTTTATCAGGCTCTGATAACAGGCTTTAGCTCTGCTCTGTCGTCCCACACACACACACACGCACACACACGCAGGCCACTAAATAACTAATTAGCTTCTCTCTGGGGGAGGGTGACGAGGGGAGGAGGGGGGTGACCCACCGCTCTGACAAAGGCATGCAGCGTTTTAATGTAAAAAAATGAAATCAATAAAGGCGTGGGGCGTCGGGCAACTAGCAAGCGGCCCCCTCTTAACATTAACAATTATAGTGATTAACAGTGATACCCAGAGCTCATTATTCACCGCAGAGAGAGAGCACAGATAAGCTTGTTTATTGGAGAGGGCCCTTTTCACAAGGTGCAGTCGTTCATCATTTGGGCTGAGGGGGTTGGTGGGATGCGTTGGTGTGGTGTGGTGGTGGTGATGTTGGGGGGGTTGAGGGCTACCACAATTAAAAACACACTGTGACCTTGTGGCTGGAAGGACCTACAGAGGTAGAAAATTTAAACAGGGAGGAGAAACATCAGGACGCTGCAGCAGCCAGAATGCTGCCCTTCAACAGAAAACATCATCAGCAAAGAAGAGAAGTGAGTCACTGCTGCTAATGAACACTTTATCAACTTTCATGTTAATATAAAGCTGCGATGGCTGACAGAGGCAAGATACCTGCAACAGCCCAAACTTTATACATGAGGATAAAAGGTGATATAAATTCATAAAAGTGCAAAACTATGGACGCCATCCATACATTTTATGTAACTTTGTGACAACTTTGGTTGTTTTCTTGAGATCTCAATTTATTTATGTTGTTACTGCCAATTTCCACATTGTCCATGCGGGCTGCACATGGTTTTGCTCCGTCAGACGTTGCGCACACTGCCCCACTGGGTCCGTTTCTGGAGTGTGAGTGCAGCGGAGTACAGCTATGAGCAGCTGTACACGCTCTGTAGGTTTCCTTGTCTGACTACCTGTCCAGCTCAATATATTCTGTCCAGCTTTACGCGTCAAAAATAGTTTCGCAGCGTATTTGAAACGGAGCGGAGCGGAAGTCTTCTGAAGTCACTTTTGATCACATGAGTTTCTGTGAGATCTCGTGTCTGTGGAATGGTTTCAACAGAAAGCAGGCGTGTACTCGTGGTCTGGTCGAATTGTCTAGTGCGTGTGTTCAAAGGATTACAATGTTTAATCGGTTGAAACTGTCCTTATGTCTTTGATTTAACATGTTTTTAAAATCAGTTAAGTGTAGTTTGCATTCAGTATTTCAAAGATGGAATATATTTTGTTATTTCATGTCTTCTTATTTTTGCTTGACAGTGTTTTTAATGCTCAAGTTTTCAGTTTTTAACGGTGTAAAGCACCTTGAGTTAGTGCTTGGCGATAAATAATTTTTTTCTAGATTAATTCGAATTTGTGGTTTTGGGACGATTTTTAAAAATTTAAATTGATTTTCACTTTAACATGGGTAATTACGGTAAACAAGCTCAACTGCTTCTCTGGGCTCCCGTAGTCCATTGTCATGCTCCCTCCACCGGAGACTTGTCTCTCAAGACAGTGAGTAAAAACATCACCATGGAAGCGTGCGCTAATAAAAGTGAGAAGTTCGTTTCCAAAAAAGGCCCTGTCTCCTTAGTCGTCTGGAAGTGGTCCGGTTTTGCGGTTTTCCGACCTCGAGCAAACCACTGTCCGATGTAAAGTCTGTCTAAAGTCTGTCGCAACTAAAGGCAGCAGCACGACAAATTTGTTCAAGCATCTCAAACAGAGGCATGCAGCCGAGTGGGAGAAGTGTGTAGCTTGCATCAAGGAATCTGGCTTTCAGAGGCTCTTCACAACACCTTTACTAGCCAGATAATGGCAACTTCTTGAAGGAAGTTGAGCTGCTAGCAAAGTTCGATCCTGTGATGGAAAATCACCTTGCCAGAATAAAAGAGAGCACCCACACTCACTATCTTGGACAGAGAATACAAAATGAACTGATACAGATCATTGGTGACAGAGTCCTACAAACCATTGTCTCCTGTGTGCAAAAGGCAAAATAGTATTCCATTATCCTTGACTGCACCCCAGATGCAAGTCATAAAGAACAGATGTCAGTCGTACTGCGCAGTGTGGCATTGAAACCCAAGCCAGGAATTGAGGAAGCTACTGGCCTGAACAAATCAAATGTTATACTGGACAAACTGGAAGAGCTTCACATTCCCTTTGACAATTGAAGAGGACAGGCCTATGACAATGGGGCAAACATGAAAGGGAAGAAGCAAGGTGTACAAGCAAGAGTGCTCAACAAAAACCCTGTTTGTACCTTGTGGTGCACATACCATGAATCTTGTCACAGCAGATTCAGCAAAGTCCTCCAAGGATGCTGTAGGTTATTTTGGCTATGTGCAGAAGCTGTTTACTTTTTTCTCAGGAGCCACACAGCGATGGAGCATCTTGACTAAGCATGTCAACGTGACACTGAAGACCTGGTGTGATGTTAGATGGGAGAGCAGACTTCAGAGTGTTGCAGCTGTCAGACATCAAGCAAAAGAAATCCGGGATGCTCTCCTTGAAGCTAGGCAAACTGTTAATGATCCAGCTGCTAAAGTAGAGGCCCAGAGTCTGGCAGAGGAGGTGGCTTCCTACAGGTTTTTGATTTGCTCAGTTGTGTGGTTTGACATTCTGACCTCTATAAATCAGGTGAACAAGCTGCTTCAGTCAAGTTCAATGCAAATTGACATTGCTGTCAAACTCATTGAAAGTGCAAAAACCTCTCTCTCTGAGTACAGACAGACTGGGTTTGCTGATGCTCAGTCAACTGCCAAGGAACTTTGTAAGGGCCCTTAACATAGAGCCAGAACTAAGGGAGAAGAGACTGAGGAGTACTCAAAGGCAGTTTGTCTATGAGGCTGCAGATGAGCACATGAATGATGCCCTGAAGAAGCTTGAGGTGACATTCTTCAACACTGTTGTTGACTCTGCTCTCAGATCACTGCAAGACAGATTTGAGACATTTACTGAGGTGAAGGAGAAATTTGGTGCGCTGCTTGATTTCAGACAGCTTCAAGGGATGCCCAAAGACACCTTGCAGAAACACTGCACCAAGGTGGAGAAGACATTGACTGCAGAGGGAGAGTCTGATATTGATGGTGCAGAGATGGCCTAGGAAATCATGAACCTCCCAGAACTGCCAACACAAACAACTGCTCTGGAGATGTTGTCAATTCTCCATGAAAATCATTTGCAGGAACTGTATCCAAATCTGTGGATTGCCCTCCGCATTGCAGTAACTCTTCCTGTTACAGTTGCCTCTGCTGAGCGAAGCTTTTCAAAACTGAAGCTCATCAAAACATACCTCCACTCATCAATGGCGCAAGAACGCTTAGGTGGCCTGGTTACCATAAGCATCAACTCAGAAGTGGCACAGTCATATGATGACCTCATTGATGACTCTGCATCCAGAAAATGCAGACGTGTGCATCTGTAAAAGGCTTGTTCCATTGTTGATAGAGGCTGTTCATTTCATTTGTTCCTACTAATAAAGGTTGTAAACCTAAATGGCTTTTCGTGATACAGTCATTTTGTAAAGGGGGGGGGGGGCCTCAAAATAAAATTCTGCTTAGGGCCCCGATTTGGCCAGGGGCAGCCCTGCGTGTTACCAAGCTGAAAGTATTTCTCTGAAGTTGCCCTACCCCGTCTATACAACTTAACACGAGAAAGAGTCGGTTAGGTTAGCTATATTGTATTGGCTTGGACTACTTTAATAATGTGTCTGTGTGTTACATGTTTCTCTTCAGGAGGGCCATCGACAAGCCCCTCTGCGTTTATTTGACTCCTCCAGCACATTTCTTTCAAAAGATATCTTTTTTAATTAACTAATCATTATGTACTGTCGGTTTTTTCATTGATCTATTATGATTTTCTTTTTTTAGGTGCAATAAAAAAAAGCACCTCATATGAAATGTTGTTATTTATCATGTAAATAGAATATTTATTTTGTTTACAAGTGTTTTTTTTCTTCAGGAATACAATTTCTTTCATTTTAAAAGAAAGTGAAGTTCAGTGAAAGTTTGGTTAGTACTTTATTAATCCCAATAGGGAAATTCATACTTGCAACATGCCACAGATGATTGTTTTGGTTACTATGATAATTTTCTCTTCTTTGCCGCTACGTCAACGTCCATCATTTTTGCCGGTATGAATCGTGTGCTATCGCTGAATTGTATCCACGCCTGAACTCACCTGTGTGCTGTCATTATAGCTGAAGTAAAAACACCAGCTCCCCGCCCAGAGTCAACCAAACCAGAACAGTAAAATCCAGTCAGAGGACAGGGTCTCTGCAGACTCAGACACCACCACACATGTACGGAGGCTCAGAAGTGATGATTGAGCAGCTTTACTTTAGTAGAAGTCTACATTTCTTAAAAGCCAGTTTGCCTTTAAATACTGAAGAGAAAGAAAGAACACATGACTTGTATGAATGCAGATGAGCAGGTACCCCTCCAGGTGCAGCGTGTCGTGTAGAAGTGAGACAGAAGGGACTCCTGTTTGATCCCAGAACAACATGCGTCACATGAAACATGCTCTGAGCCATCTGTGTGTGTTTAATTGTTGCTAATTAAACACATCTTTTCATTAGTGTAAATACTGTGTGTGTGTTTTCACCTCCGGAGCTTCACTTCATGTTCCTCCACTCTCTTCATCAATTCTTCCCCCCCCCCCACCCCCTCTGCTTTTGTCTCCACGTGCCAGCACTGTGGACGCTTAATGAGCCGTCAAATAAAATTCAGAAATGATAGTCGACTGATGGAAAGGGAGAGAGGAGAGAGAGATTGAGAGTTTGGAAGACAAAGAAGGTCTATAGTCAACAGTGTTTCCATATCAGAAACATCTCCTCTTTTTGTTTCACAGAGTGACTTTCACAGGTTCAAAAAGATTTTAAAAATATTTGACCTTGTGCCCGGCTGGTTGTCTTTGAAGGCTAAAACCCATGACCCAAGACTGGAAGCAGTCATTACCTGTGTCTGATATCAACCCTTTGTATGACAGAGACTGTTTGCATAAAGAATAATTGTCTGGCAAACAGTGGAGACCTCTGGAAAATGAAGTTTAAAAAGGACATATTGTACAAAAAGGTATAGACAACTTTTGGTGTATAATTCCACTAATGTATCGTTGTCATGGTAAATGGGCTTGAGCTTGTAAAGTTCTTTTCTAGTCTTCTGACTATTCAAGGCTCTTTTACACCGCAGGTCACACCTACACATTCACACACTGATGGTAGAGGCTGCTGTGTAGTGAGACCGTCAGTATTAACTCATCCGTTCATACACATTCATACGCCGACGACGAAGCAGCGGGAGCAATTCGGGGTTAAGTGTCGTGCCCAAGGACACATCGGACATGCAGCTGCAGGAGCTGGGGATTGAACCCCCAAACTTCCGGTTAGAAGATGACGACTCTACCAACTGAGCGACAGACGCCCATCTAGGTGAACAACATAATCTGTCAGTTATGAACCATTAATCAGTTTGGAGGCTTCTTCCAAGGTACCCTTTGGCAGCGTTGTTTTAAGAAACACATCGGCAGTTTTAAAAGTGTTTCCTGTTAGTATAATTTTATTCAGTTCATTAATTGACACAGATCTTATTTTGATTGTCTTCTTGCTTATTTCATATTATGAACATGTTGTTAATTTCTGTTTTGAATTGTGTTATTAATTATAGACGGATGATGTTATTTTGTCACTGCAGTAAATCTCCACAGACACTTAAAGGCTCCTAAAGCCTCACTCATCTGATTTCACTGGCAGTACTAACGATTATAAAAGTGTTTTTTATCTAATTCTTCTCGTTTTTATCATGAATAACTGCTTTTCTCTGAATCCACAGTGGGGAGTATATTTATGATTAATGCTTATATAGTGGACACATGAAGATGTAAAGAAAGAGGAGAAAAAGAAAGCCAAAGACTGATGTTCTATTATAGATGACAGTATTCTGATGTGTTCAGTGGGTTTCAATAGGACACATTCTGCAGGTTAATCCACTGATGAATCCTCCACCTCCTGCAGCATGACAATACAGAGCTCCGCTGTACAGATCACACTGAAGCTGCTCTTCATGTTCAGGTCAATGAAGAGTGAAACTGATCTTATTAGATCCAGACTGAGAGACTGTCAGTGTGCTGACGGCCCTTTGAGTTCTTTCACCTTTTATTACAGACGATATCTGAAAGAATGGACGGCTGATTCTACACGTAGAACCTCAGATTAAACATTTATATCAACTTTTAAAAAATGTAATTATTGTCATAATAAGATTTGCTAAGAAAAACATCAACATCAGTAAAAATCGTATTAAGTCATTTGAATCCAAATTAAACAGCTTCGATGTTGCATTGAATCAAAAAAAGGTTTATTAAAGAAGCAATATGTAACTCTGACACCTAGTGTTTAAAATGGGTACTGCAGTCCAAATTCAAAGCATTGCATCAGACACGATTTAAGAGTAAACAAATATGACGTGCAAGCTAAATGTGGCTAGCTGTTAGCTGGTAGATCCATTACTGTAAACATTTTGTTCAAACTCCTTTCTTCGTCAGTTGGATTGTGGTTTGTTTTACAGGACAGGTTGTAATGTAACTCGTGTTGTTGCCACAAATCAAAAAGTTGGTCCTGAATTCATGACAGCCATTTAACTTTATGCTTTGCGATTGCTGTTGTCACCATGGTGATGTTTGTTGTGCTTCCTGCTTCAGTCAGCTTGCTTCCCTATTGGCTATTGTTCCGTTCCACGTGACAATTCACAGAGTACGTGCTCGGCCGTCCTCGGTGTTCTCCCCACACAACAGGATTTCTGATTGTAAATATTGAACACGTTTAATATTTACGATTTCAAATCGGGGCGGACCGATCTTCTTCCGAGCAGTTCAGGTAGGTTAAAATCACTCCTAACTAGGAGTGTGACAAAATATCGGTATGGCGAACTATCGCGATATTTAATATGAAGATGGATAATCGATGCGCTCTCGCCGCGTATCGGTTTTTTCTAAAGTTATTATCAAAGCATAGCCGCTATAAACTTCTTTCATCGTGCCTCCGTAGTGAGTCGAGTCACATGCTGCAGTTTATGCTCCCACAGACACGTCTCCCCCTCCCCTTTTGATCCGCAGCGGAGCGGGATCACCGCTGGACATGAAAACGAAACTTAAGAGTTAGTCCGTTAAAAGAACTCTATCCCGGTTATATACAACTGTTTGAGATTTGTCCAAACCGACAGGGCTCGAGAAACAGTTATCTGAAGAGTTTGCAAAGTTAAGGTTTGTAGCCTACTTCAGATGGCGACACAGCGAACCGTTTTAACGAGCCGGAGAGACGTTAAACAGTCTGCAGAGAGTCACACAGAGCAGAGCTCAGACAGTCAGTGATGGGAGATATAACCCCCTTGTGTTTAAACTGATGCCTCCGATGTGTTTCTGCTCTCTCTCGGTTTTTACAAGTTACTAACAAGCCTCTCCACCTGAAGCTCACCTGTTGTGATAACGGAAACGAGAATTTAACGATGTTATGAAACGGAGGGAGGCGATCATATCCGCAACTCCGCGAGGTCCGTACCACGGTGGTTTAAAAAAATGTTTGAATTAGTACAATCATTTATTTCAATACATTGATTTCCATGCATACTGCTATAACTTATAAGTGATGTCAGTCAGCTGCTCTCTCTCCTCTCGTTCAGTGTGCATCATGCAGGTGAGAGTGAGTAACCATGGTGACTGTCTGGCCCTTTCCGAATAGCCACAGTTCAGTATGCAGTGCGTACTATTCAGTAGGGAGTTTCAGTAGACTGAACTCTCGTGGTCATTCTGTGGTCATTTTTTGTGTCCACCTCAGTAGACTGAACATTTCAGTATGGATACTAACTTCCTGGTTTTATGCAGTATGGATCGGATGCATGCTTTCAGGAAATGAATTATATTTTAACACCCACAATGCTGTGCGAAATTAACCGTAAAACGTCACTTCACCTGCGCCTCCAAATCAAAACAAACGAGGATGGATTAATTTAATCAATTCTTAATCTAGAGTTAAAGTCCTCTTCTAAAATCTCTCCTTTTAATTAAGAACAGAAAATGTAACAAATGTCTGCATGATTATTAAACCTTTCCCCCTCTGTTTAAAGAATGATTTACATATTTATGTCTGCGTCTTTATTGGTTTATCTTACATTATATACTGTATATTACTTTCATTTCTGTATGTACTGTGTGTTATTTTATTATTTAATCTGTTTTTTACTTGATTTACATTGTGATATTGTTTTTTGTTTACTGACTGTATATGTGCATTACTCTTCTTGAATAAAGCTAAACAAAAAAAACAAAAAAAACCAGGATGGAGGCGGTAACGCAAATGACGCCTCTTCATACTGAATGAATCAAATGAAGTAGGCACAAATATCTGCCTACTGTGCGTGTCTACTGAATAGTAGGTACTAACAGTATACAGCACAGATAGTAGGTACTGTCTACTGACAGATTGTGTAGGCACTTTGCAATTCGGATGCACCCAGAGTCTGTCTGTCAGTTAACGATGTCCCGCCCCCTCTATGAATAAAACTCTTCTAACAGTAAAACTTACTTTGACCATGTGTCCCAGAATGAACACATTCTGTATAATGTTTGAAGTCCTCATGTTTTTAAATGAATGATAACTGTGTGAATGTACCTGAACTTTAAAATAGATTTACAGACACAAAAGAGGACACAATACTAAATCATTATTTTAAAGTGGAGCAGAAAAGCCTCAAATTGTGCATAAAAATTAATCAGAATTTAGAAAAGACATTTCTGGTGTTAAAAATGTTCAGGGGGGAGACCCCCAGACCCCCAACAAAGAAATGTTTAAATAGACTAAACTTAATAGAAAATAGTGTCACTGTTTGTCACACCTAAAAACAAATCCTGTTTACAGTGATGTTGCACTAAAGTCTCATTGTTTTTGCACTATTGCTGTTAGTACTGTTAAATTATGCTGCAAAATATAAACTATGAAATTAATTGTTTTGTTTGTTTTTGATTGACCCTTATAAACACACAGATATATAGTAGGTTATTAAGAGCAATATATCGATAATCGCAGTATCGCCATATCGAGATATTATCGTTATCGTGAGCCATGTATCGCGTATCCTATCGTATCGTGAGGTACCCTTAGATCCCCAGCCCTACTCCTAACACACCTCACACCACAGGAGAACCTGGCAAGATAATCTTTGGAACATCAGATAGTCGGGCCTTTGCTGACTTTGGTCGGAAGGGGGGAATCGGGCCAAAAATCGGCCCGATTATCTTGTAGTGTGTACCCCGCATAAGTTGGTTCCTCAACGGCTGAATCAGGCTTAATCAGCATCGTTAATTGGAACCAGACTTGAGTGATCAGGATAATGTAGTTGCACGTGCCCCTTCTACATAAAAAGGGAGCAGCGTGGATCACAGAAATCGTGATTCTCTCTGTGATAATCAATGGTGAATTCAAAGGAAAGAGCGACATTTTTTACACGACTTGAACAGCAAACCATCATGGCAGAATATGAGAACTACAAGATGATAATTACTGCACCTAATCAAACACCTCTGCATCAGCAATGGCAAGACAGGCCGCCTGGCAAGCGATTGCAGACAAGTGAAATGCGTATTGGCTGATTATTCTTTGCTGAGTTTCTATCATGAAGTATCATTACTAGTAGACCTAGTAATTGGGTTTGGGGTTATATAGACTTAGTTTTATATACCTGTATATTTCTAAATATTTATATACTGTGTGCTTTCAGTATAGATCAAACCCTATTGTCAAGCAAACTTGGGAACAAGTAAAAGTGACACATACTGTAAGAACATCATTCAATGAGATATTCTTCCAATGTTCCTAATAATTCCTAATTCACTAACAGGAGGCAGATGATGAGGACACGGTGTCAGCGTGCTCTATCCTGGATGCAGAGAAGGGAAGGAAACTGTAATCCTCATATCTCAATCCATGTGAGTGGTATTTGGACTAAATCAATCAATTCCTGTAGGGGAGTACTGAACCACAACCAGCAGAGTCTGGCCCCTTTCGCACTGCTAGCGATGGAACAGTAAGTACTATTCAATATACTCACATTGTAGTGAAAAGATATTCAAGTTAGTGAGTATCTGACCACCACAAAACTAATGCATGAATTGTAAGTAAACTGAAAATCTGTCTCTGTAAATCATCATGGTTCTGAGAGTACTGTCATGTAGTTCAAATAAAAATGAACTGGACCCAAGTGCAGAACTAAATGAAAATATGTATGAAACAAAAAATCCAAAAGAGGAAAATAAACAACAAGGAAATTTCAAAGGAGAACGAGAAAGATCTGACACAGGTAGGTAGACATCTGACATAGACTGACATCCGACAATGAACTGGCAAGAAGAGGGAAGGAAAAATGAGACCAAATAGACTGGGTAATCAAACACAGGTGAGACTAACAAGACACAGGTGAGGACAATGAGGGCAGAGGGTTTACTACAACATAAAACAGGAAACACTGAAAACTAAACTCAGGATCATCAACAGAAAAAATATACACTACGATAAAGAGAAAAACGAGGGAAAAAAAAAGACAAAATAAACAGGAAACACTAAGACTAAACTAGGAAACATTAACACACAAGAGAAACAAGCAACACATGGGAAGAATGAGTACTAAAACAAGAAACTCTGAAATACACAAAAAACTAAACTAAACAAGACCAAATCATGACAATGACAAAAGGAACAAATTGTAAATGAGGAAGGTAAAGGGAAATACTGTTGGGTAATGATGGCCCCCGCTGCTTGGCTGGTGCACTCGTCCAAGTAGTTCAGCTCCATTTCTTCGTCCGGCTGGACCGCGACAAAAAGCACCCTCTCGTTCCTGATGGTGGTAACATTGTGGAGGATTGCACATGCAACTGTGATGTTGCATGCAATCCCAGAAGGCATTTCAATCGGGGCCCTCATTCTTGTCAGAGCCCCATGGAATCTGACCTGAGGCCCTGGTCCTGGCTCTGGGTATGGGGTCATGAAGAAGGGCTTTCAGGCATAACCCCTGTCTCCAATTAGGAATCCATCCAAATAACCTATAATATGTACAATGTTATTGTCTAGATATTATCAATACATAAAATTAACATTTTAAATGGCAACATGTTCCTATACCTTCTCAAAGCTGTGGCAGAGCGCAGACTCTCAGAATATCCTCAAGTTGTGGACGGAGCTTAGCCATTTCGCCTCCACACTTGTAATTAGGCAGGTGGAGTCACAGATCATCGAAGAGCAAATTAGTATAATAATAATAATAATAATAACTTTATTTATATAGCACCTTTCAAAACACAGGTTTACAAAGTGCTTGACATTCAGCAAAAACAAAGGATAAGTATAAGTCATGGTTATTATACAGCACAGTAGCCCTACATGAACAGCCTATTGCTAGCCCCATGACTATTAAGACAGGCATTATGATTGCTATCCAAAAATTATAAGTTGTTGAATCATGTAGCCTAATTTTCGAGGTCAATGATGTCATAGGTACATGTATGTTGATGTTGTGGAAACCTTTTCCAAAAATGAAGCAATCTTCTTTGTAGCCAGGGGTTGCAAATTGGAATATGTGTGCAGTCCACTGCGGCAATAACGTCAGGAGCTGTCTTTTTTTTTTTTTTTTGGGGGGGGGGGGGGTCTAGTTTAGATCCGGCTACCTGAAATAAACAGTGATTTAGCTTAACCTACTTCGTGAAACCGAACAAGCCTGACTGGTTATGAAATTATCCAACGGGGCCCAGTTTGTTGATGCGTACATCATATTAAGGCTGAAAAGTTGTAGGATTTCTGCGTAGAGATGGGTGTTCGGTCTGTCTCCACTTCGTTAGCAGAGCTGATCCGACTCGGCTCCGGCAGCAGATACGCAAGGCTTCTATTTTTGTCGGATGCCGGAGCACGGTGCGTCAATTCACCACAGAAAAGATCAAGCTGGGCAGGAATCACACACCGAAACAACATTAAAACATCCGGTTAATTTTCAGAATGAAACACTCCGTTTTGACGGTTCAGAAAACTGACTGTACGTGTGTTTGTTTATGTGTTTTAAATGGTTTTATTCCACATACATCGTATTATCTCGCGCTGTTATCTCAATCTGTAAAATTACCATGGGAATTCCTTTGTCTCGGCACTCCAGCTTAAATGATAGTTAATAATGTTTGTTAATTATTTGTAATGCTATAATTTATCTTATGTTAACAGTTTATTGTTGAACACAACATTTTATGCACTTTATCAAGTGTTTGTCAATGATTACCAAATGATTTGTTATCCATCTATTAACATTATTTGGTTTGTTATTATAAAGGTGCTATGTAACTTTCAAAAATACTGTGTTTGTAGTGATACCGCATGGCCGTCAGGCGAACTGCCTAATGGCCTAACGGCACATAGCTACAAGTGACATATATATGTAACTTTTTACATGTATAAATCGTTTTTTATCGCCCACTAATAAGCGAACGTTTAACTGATGTGAAAAAGTAGATGTTCACTGTCTATCTGTGTTGCCTGTATACAGGCAGTGTCATTTTATTTGCGTTCTCAACGTCCTCCTCAGTCCCCCCCGCTTACAGAAATCAACAGTACAAACTACAAACTCATCACACACTCCCGGTCTTCACCTGCACAGTCAGAGGCCGCCTTCCACACACATATATCCGTCCTAGGAGCTCTCACAGGCGGACAAACTCATCACACACTCCCGGTCTTCACCTGCACAACCAGAGGCCGCCTTCCACACACATATATCCGTCCTAGGAGCTCTCACAGGCGGACAAACTCATCACACACTCAGTGCCTGCCGAGATTGTCGTTTGTAGGATGGAGAAAGAGACACACAGATTCCTTCACAGACTCTCACATGTGTATGACCACTTACCTCCTCTGTAAACATTATGCCGGTAAATATCCAGTGTTTCAGGGGCGATGTTGATGCACGTTTGTGTACGTATGAGCAAGTATGACGAGCACGCGAGGGAGAGCGAGCAACAGGTTACTGGTGCAGTTCGCCTGACAGCCATGCGGTATCGCTTCAAACGCAGTATTTTTGAAAGTTACATATAACACCTTTAAATGCTTGATTATGACACAAGGAGGAAGAGAGTGGTTAAATTGAGGCGCGGCTATAAGCGCATATAGCTTGTCACTATTCCTCCTACATTCATGTGCCAAATAAAGGACTTGTGAAAGTGTCCCATGCTAAGAAATTAAAGGGAGGGCGTGTGATATAGGGGAACATGTAGTGCCCAGTGTTTCCCACCTGGGCAGCCACACGCGGTGACGATCTGAATTTAAGACCAATGAACTAGTAGGTGATCAATCTCCCTCGCTCTATACCACAGCCACATACCACATACCAACAGCTCATTCTGCAATAGATACAGTCATCGTCCTGCATTATATCCATTCAATCAGACCTCCATTTTGATCCTTTCTTTATAAAAATGTACCAAAAACCTGACGTTCTTTTTTTACATTGAGTCCTGAAATGATAATGTTTACATAGTTTATTTAAGTTGTACAAATCTGACAAAAAGACAAAGAAAAAAAACTCCACGGTTATCAGAGTCAATAGAAACAGCAACATTAAGCAGTCTATTAATGATAAGAGCTAATTAAAGCCAGAGTCAAGGCAGATAGGCCTGCGTGTGTGTGTGTTTCTGTGTTTGTGCAAACACTGACGTAGCACTTAGCCCGAGGGTTGAGGTGTTTGACCTGTGTTTGACCCAGTTATACCCCCCTCCTCCTCCTCGTCCTCTTGTCTCTCCTCTTCCTCCAGCTGTCATCCTCATCATCAGGCACTGACAGAGAGCGGGGACGATCGAGGGGTAAACCAAACTAAACTCACCACACTTTTACACAGTTAGCATGATGCTAATAGTGCGAACAATCACAAAGCATCATATAAAACTTTAAGTTTTATATTTGACACTATTTAAAAAAAGAAATCTCCTTTCAAGTAAAGATGCTTTCACAAGTGGATCACTTAGAGAAGCTCCTCCGAAACAGGCGCGCCGAGATACCCTGATGGTCTCTACTTGTTTCCAGTCAAACCATTGAGCGGTTTGTTTGCAGTAAGAACGCAATCGTCACAGCAACCAGAACAAATACCTGGAACCAATTTCAGAATCAAAACAAAAATGATTTATTCATTAAAAAAGGCAAAACAAGGCGTACAAAACCAGCCCTGAAAAACACCCAAACTGGAAAAATCTGTGAAAGGTAAAAAGAACTAAACAAAGAGCCACGAGGAATAACAGGTAGGAAGACAGAAAACCACGAGGAAAATCTGACAATGACCTGTCATACCCTGCATCTCAGTTCTCTTAATTGCTATCTCCTCGGTCCTCGCTCCTCGGCCGAAACGGAAGTAGTTCTAGACCCACCATGTTAAGGATCGTCCCAAAGCTCTTATACTGAAAGGAGGAGAGAGGAGGGAGATCCGAGGAGCGATGAGCGAGGATACACGAGAGCTGACTTTACAGAAGTCTTTTTGCTGACAGACACGCCCCCTTTTCGAATATCACTCGTTGTTTGGACGCAGCAGCGGATCAGACTTCAGTGAAACTTATCAACATGAGCGGAGTTTAATACCGGAGAAAAGACGGACATTAAAAAGACGCTAAACGGACCGATGGACATTTAAACAGATTATAAACATCTGTTAATATGAAGTGTTCAAATCTAAAGATCAGAAATGATTCCTTCATTTTCTGTTCATGATCCCTCAGACTGTTTGAATGTCTGATGATGATGAGAATGACAGTCTGATGCAGAGGGAGTCTGCCTAGTGCCCAGAAAGACTCATGTGTGGGTCTGAGACACACAATTGGTTATATTTGTGAGGACTGGCGGGTCACCGGTCAGGGCCGAGCAGGTCTGAAGATCGGCAGAAAGTTCAGATGATTTATATCCTTATATCATTTTTTCATAGGGTTGTATGTAAAAAAGGCGCTGGCAGTTGAAAAAAGAAGTCAAGTGTGAACACGGCCTCAGTCTGTATAGGTAACACAAGAAGACGTGCATTATGGGAGCAAAATGTTCTAGAGGGGTAGAACGGCAGTATGAGCTCTTTACAATATGATGGTGTGCTTGGCAAAAAGTGATTGCAGATCTTTGTCAAGTTTTACAACAGCAAGATGATTAGAAAGAAAAAATGTTCGGCATGGATGGAGACAGAGGATCATACTGTAGGTCAGAACAAAAAGAAGAGGACATCATCACAAATCATGTCTTGCTTTCTCCTGCTGCAACCGACTGAAAGACAGACTTTTTTCCTCGTTTCCCCCTCTCCTCTACTCTCCTCACCTCCTCTATCCTATCTATTGGTCTGTGTGAAAGGCCGCTGTGAGCACAAAGGCCTGCCGTGGTCGGTGGTTATAGAGCTCCATTGTCACACAGCCTTTCTCTATCTGCTCCATCTTAATAAGAGCAGTCATCATTTAGAGTCTAAGTCGCTCTCAGCCCTCTCGCTTTAATTATGACGTATCGATTGTCTCGTTAAGTCTAGTTTGGCTTAATGAAATCTATTGTTACCTCTAATTCTGTCTTCCATTGTCCCGCCCTGCAGCGCTCGCTGTGTGATTTGGACCCCGGCTCTCTTTGTGCCATCTAATCTGACTGTGTGTGTGTGTGTGTCAGTGTGTGTTTCTTTAATCTGTGTTTGTGTCTCTAGGTGTGTTCTTTCTTAAGGTTTCCTTCTGTGCTTTAAACCAGAGTGTGTATTTCTGAAAAGTGTGTTTGTGTGTGCATGTCTCTGCGTCCATGGGTCCCCGCTCTAAAAGGCGCTGCTGTCACCGTTTATCTGCTGCTTCCTGATTCCCTTCCATCGACTCTCAGCCAATCAATTCACTAAATGATGCAATTATACGCCCTCCCTCTTCTCCCCCACATTTAAAGTTGAGAGGTTTATTTTGGATCAATCCAGACCACTTTGTGTGCAAATTACACAATTGCATTGCCTTCAGATTCCTTAGGCAGCCCAATTGGAGCGAGCCCTGGGTGTGAATGCCTAATGAGAGACCCTGTCCTTCAAAAAGGCTCCGTCGAACACAGGCAGAGACAATTAGAGAGACGGCAGCAAAAAAAGAAAACAGCCAGTCCTGCTTCTATACAGCCAGCTTTACACCATATTGGATTCAAGTTTCTTTCATTGGTTTAAATGGTGCTTTAACGCTGATACGTTGTGTCATTTGTTCTTATGTCCACACTTAACAAAAGAGGCCCGAATGTGCTGTAAAGAATCTTTAGAAGAGGTTCTCATGCATCCATGAGTTCACTTCCACATTACCACACAGTTAAAGAATCATACCATATACCCTTAGACCTCATTGGCCATCAACATAATCTCCCTATACAGTGTCACTGTTAGACCACCTGCCCACCAATCACAGGCAAGAAGCATCCAAAATTTAAACTCAACTGGGCAGCAACCATTTTAGTCGTAAGTTTTCATGAAAACTTTAAATGTGTAAGCTTAGACTACTTGAAGAAGGGCCATTTCTAGCATCTAGTCAAAGTCCACATGAACCAGACAAGGCTCCTGGGGACATGTTGGCTATGTTCACCCTTCTATTATAAGGCTGTTCACCCCTTGCATTCACATCCATCTGGGGCGATCTCATAACAAGTGGATAGCCTTAATGCTTGGTGAAAACGCACCCCAATGCATCTTGAGGACAGATGGAGATCCGACAGCTCAGGCCACATACAGAAGTGGTCTGCCACACATTTGTCCACATTGGTTTGGTGGTGTAAATGCTCATGCATCCTGAGCAACATTACGGACCGCCCCCTCAGCTGGGAGTACAATGCTGCCACGCGCCAGGTGTAAGTGAAGAGATATTCAGTCTTTTCAAATGGAATTATGTCCGAGCACTTATTTGCATGTGAGGCGGGAAAGTAAGTTATATTTCAAGTAATCAATAAAGATGAGTTGTTAATGCAAAGTGTAAATGCTAATTTTTACGTGCTGTCAACTAATTATCAGATCATCCGTACTGGATGATCTGATCATTAGTTAATGCAAGATGTTAACAGCCTCTCTTTTGCATGTTAAGCTTTGGCGCGAGGAGGAGATGTTGCTGCTCTGCCAGTAGTCACCGAAAAGAGTTTCTTTTCTTTTTGTCTTGGATTGAGAAAAAGCTCAGAAACGTTCACATCCAACACCAAACCTGGATTCTTCAAACAATACGACTTTATTTTGGGTTGAAACTCAACCATCCTAATGAGCCCACATGGAGTTAATCTGGGTTATTTTGATTTTGACTCAGAAAGGGCATGGGGATCCCAGAAAACCATACCAGAGTCTGACCACATCCATAGAACTGATCTGCAATGCAGGCAATTTCTAGCTCAGGTGGTGGGCCGACAGAGTGGCTCATCCACCAACCATGTTGGAATAATATCAAGGCCTATATCCAGTCAGATGTCTGTTCACAAATGAGCTTTCCCCTCTTGCCAAATGTTGCCCAGTTCTTTGCTCACTCTTGGATTGTGTTGGACAAGCTAAAAACCTCTGGTGTTAAAAAATTAAACTAATGCCAAAGTGTAACAACCTACAGTTCACCGAGTGTCCATTTGAGGGTGGCTGCAGAAGCCTTGGAAGTCACATACACACCCATTCAAAAAAGTTTTGTTTTTACAGCAGAAATTAACATGTTTACGGCCTGTTTAAAAAAACAAAATAGGTCTCATTAGCTCATGTCTCGATCAGAACCAGTATGGGGGGTGAACTTTTTGATAACCTATCAGTTTTGATTTTATGAAGCATAGGTTCTTCACTGTATGGCGCGTAGCTGACCTGATGTGCAGGCGGGCGCAGAGTAGGTGTTTGTCAAGAGGATTAAATCCCGCCTCAGCTCCAGCTCTCGGCCTGTTGTTAGGTTGACTGAAAGTTAGGGTGAGACAGGATTTCCAGACCGCCATCGATGGGACTCCAAAGACCCTGCAGTAACAGATTGGTGACATCACTCAGGCCTCGTCTTATTTCCAGTCTACTGTATGTTGTTGGATCTTTGTAAATAATATAAAAAAAGAGAACGGTCTCAAGGTTTTGTAAAGTCTCCTGAAATAACTTCTGTTATAATTTGGGGTTATGTAAATCAAAATTAACTACTCAATTCAATTCAGTTAACTAAAAATGGCTACTTAAATCAAATGATAGCCTCAAAGTTAAAAGTATTTGTTGACCATCACAGGGTCACAGGCCATGACAAGCCAGCTAAAGATAACTAGACCATCCTTAAATTTAATCCAAAAGAAAGATATTTGATATATTTTCATCTCTATGGCACACTCATTGATGAGATGTTCCTCCATCCATTTGCCTTCTCATGCAACATGTGAATGGAAAGATTCAAACCTGCAGCCTCTCCTCTCAGCCCCTCAGCAGGATCTCTAACCTCCAAGCTGCTTTCTGGGTCTATGGCGGACAGATCGGCTGCAGCACTGCAGCTTTAAAGGAGTCATTCACCTAAATCCCTGTCTGACCCCGGCCCTCTGCCCCCTCTTCTTCGGCGCTTAGTTCAGGTTCTAACACCAGTCAGCTAGAAAACACTCTGATCCCTGGCCATGACTAGTCCCCAGTGTGTGAGCATGTTTGTGTGTGTGAGAGCTGGACAAATCTACCAATCTATTCCCCAGCAGCAGTCCTGAGCAGTCAAACATGGCCGGCGGTAATGGCTGACTGGAGGGATGATGGATGGAGGCTTGGTTAGCTCTGCATCATGTTCTGAACATCAGAGTGCAGCCATGAGACGGACCACAGCCACAGAATCATGGTTAAGAATCCAACAAGAAACCCACGGGTGAACGCAAACACAGCAGTGACCCCCAACATGAAGGTTGTATTGGTTTGCTCCCAGTGGGCACAGGTATAGACTGGGCTTGGCTGAATTCCAGTGTGCAGAGGTTTAAGCCTGGTTGTTCTGGGCAGCTCCCAGCAGGCAGCAGTATAGACTCAGACTGCCCGGGGCAGCTCCCTGGAGACGTGGGGACAGATTATGTTCACCAATTTTGTTCAATGATGCCATTTCTTACCATTTTGTTATACTTATCACCATTTCCAAATGTTAAATTCTTCTTCTTTAATCTATTTTGTGTTTTTAACTCATTTGGCTGTTGTGAAACAAAAATCTCAAATTTGGATGGAGGACCGAGATAGGCTGCATACACACTAAACATTTCATGTCCGATTTTGGGGCCAATTTCCTTTTTGTCACTGACTCAGATAATTATTCAAAGTGTCAGAGTTTCTCTCTTTGTAGGGATCTTGTCTTGTTGTTAGTCACGAAGAATGATCATCTGAGCCTGTTAGGGACATAAACAAGAGCATGTCGGTTTGCCTTCAAGGTTTGTTGCAGTTATTAAAGCCTGTTTCACTGCAGACGTCAAACTGTAAAATGAACGCCCAGGCTTAGAAATACTTTAAAACTTCAAATAGAAGCACATCCCAATTGAAGGCCCACAGTCCCTTTTGCTAGCCTGGTGCACGTTATGACAAATAAACGCAGGAAATCATCGATGAGTCGGTTAATTTTTTTAAAAGCTTCCAATAAATATGATTTAGTTTTCTCAAGCTTTAATAAAGGTAACGCCAAATATAAGCTCAACATCATGCTTTTGAAGGAATCATTTTGTTGCTTTTATCTTTCTGCATTCATGCATGGTTGGAATAGAATGAAAACAGAAATCGTCCAGTTATTCTTACTTGGAGTTTTTCATCATCATCATCATCATCATCATCATCATCATCATCATTTCTTGAATATCACTTAAAACAAGGCCTCCAATTATCTATGAGCAGGTTCTGATTGCAAAGTACACATGGATATTTGAACAGTTTTTCTGTGATTTCTAAGTAGGTTTGTTTTTACAGATTTTGTGTGTTAACACTAGATTGAGATTTGACTCAGAAAAAGTTCAAGATAATTTTATCGTGCTAATCGCTGCAGCTAGGTTCTAAGTGCTGCAAATTAATTATCAAGACGTTCCTTTTTCCGACTTTCTTTTGTCTATTTCCCACTTCTCTTTCCTCAGAGGTACAAAGCTTCCTTAAAAAGCTGAAATACGAAATGAAAAAAAGGGGGTGAAGGTGCAGTAAAGACCAAATTAAAGGTGGAGACGGAGAAAGAGGTGACAGTAGGAAGGATGGACACACTCTACAAAGAGAAGGAGAAAAGAAAAGGATACAGAGAGGAGGAGAAGGAGACGGGGGGGGGGGGCATGCAAGGTCCAAACCCCGCTCTGTGTTGGGAGAGGAGGGGGAGGCGGAGGAGGCCCAGTAAATCAGCCAGCCTCTTGTCAACACCTCCCACCAGCTCCCCCCAGGGGCTTCTGAAGCCACTGAGCTGAGAATAACAAATGGCCGTCATTGGCCAGGCAAAAAGCTGTGATTATAATTATCACATCCCACACTGACCTTGCATAAACCTTAATCCTTCTCCAATGGAGCATTTAAATAGGCTGCCAACAGCGACAGAGATGAGGAGTGAAGAAGGGGGGAGGGAGGGGAGGAGGAGAGAGTGAAGGAAGAGAGGAGAGGGAGGCGGGACAAAATGTAAAGATAAAGAAAGTGGAGCTGAGGAGAAAGGAAGAAGAGGTAAAAAAAGAGAGGAGGAGGAAGAGGAGGAGAATGGAGGGAGTGTGTGATGGGTGTCGTGGTTCAGCAGCGCACCTGGAGGTTCAGCAGTTCAACAAGAGGAGTAATGAGGAGGTGAGACGACGACTCAGCAAGCACAGGGAGAGAGAGGAGTCCCAACAGTGATTCAGTACAACTTTATAAACAACAGACGGCTGACAAATTAGAGGTTTATTGAGGTAAACTTTGAAAAATGAGCAGAGAAAAGTGAGTAAATTCGATCTACTTTGAGTCATTATTGTGACCCCTGTTAGATATTATAGTTTCCACGTTGTCCAGCAGGTTACAGTTACATGACGGCAGCGCTGATATCACGGTTTAACCCCATCTAGTGCTGAACAGAGAAAACACTCAGCTGCTGTACAGTCTGTGTGTCAGGTTTTAGTTTGTTTTACACTAAAGAAGGAGTAAGGGTCTGTGGCCACCTGGCAAGAGTATAATCTTCATTTTCCCAATAAGGAGAGAGCTTTTGCAGCACCCAGCAACCTTTACCTGAGCGCTCCGCCTCTTTTTTGCACCTGCTCTGAGCGCTCAGACTTCTCTCCGAGTCTAAAGTCTGAGTAGCAACATTTAAATCTTCTTATCTTAATTCTCATTGTTTGTCAAAAATCACAATGTAATGTTCTGACAGAATG
>CM036540.1:3472086-3489586 GCA_020745685.1 Tautogolabrus adspersus
GCTGTCGGGAGAAACTCCGTCTGCGTTCTCACATTACCTCACTCAGACTTTACTGTGGGGCTGTCGGGAGAAACTCCGTCTGCGTTCTCACATTACCTCACTCAGACTTTACTGTGGGGCTGTCAGGAGAAACTCTGTCTGCGTTCACACATGCAGCTCACCTCGAAAACTTCAGGAGTTTTTCTTAAGTTTTGTGCAGGTGTGAACAAGTTTAAATCATTTGCCTGCTTAATGCCGACATTTCATTCACATATTCTGGAAAATTCTAATGTAGTTTGTAATACTAAAGTATTGTGTCACCCTTGTTAGTTTTCAGTTGTGCTGGCTGGCCTTTAAAATACACAAAGTTCATCAGACTTTCACATTAATGTTTAAAACAACTGGATTCAATTGATTTCTCTCACTGGAGCAGGTATGTGAATCCAGTCTTTAAGGTGATCCATACACACATGGAGGACAGTTCTTCTGTTTTCCTCGCTCAGTTGTATTGTCCTTAATCATAGGCGTAAGGCTCAAAGTGCCGTCTTAACTTTAGATATAAAGTGTTAAACGTCTGTAGCAGGCAGGAAATTCCAACAAAGTAATCAACTATTTTTTTCCAAAGTTTGCTTTAAAGATAGCTTTAAGTAGCTTTATCCCAAAATATAAAATATAGCCTTATACTAAAGTAAAGCTGCTCAATCATCACTTCTGGGCCTCCGTACATGTGTGGTGGTGACTGTCTGCAGAGACCCTGTCCTCTGACTGGATTTTCACTTTTGGTTTGTTTTAGTTGATTGGATGTTTCTGTGCAGGGAGCTGGTGTGTTTCCTCCAGCCAATGACAGCGCAGCAGCTGAGTTTAGGAGTGGATACAATTCATCGATTGGACGTGATTAAACCGGTGAATAGGACGCGGACGTAGCGGCAAAGAAGAGAAAATGTAACCACAGTGAGGTGTACTCACCCACTCACTGAGGGTGAACCTTGTCATGGCTTTTACCCGTGGGCAGGTAACGAACACAGACTAGCTTGTGCTAGCATGCAGTGTAGGTACAGACAGTAATTGTACACACTACGTCCTGCAGTGAGTGTGCACTTCTAAAGGGCAATGAGCTCAGGAGCGGACGTTCGCACGTTGGAGCAGTTTGGACAGCTTCTAAGACAACACTGAGTAACCTGAGTAAGATTAGAAGAGATGATCACTAAAAGTTATTGTTTCCTGTCCCTCCACCTTTGTGCGTAACTGCAGTCACCCTCACTGTCGCTCGCCTCTCTCACGTTGCAAACCCACATCCCGTAACATCAGGTGCTTGCGGAGCAGACCAGGCTGGCAGTGCCCCTTTATAAGAGCTTCTCTCCCTCATCATGTAGAATAAATACATTTAAAGTGAAAGCACATCAGTCACACTTTAAAAAAGAAAACCTGACGTTACCATGTTTGTGTTTCCCGGTGATTCATGTATCCACAGTTAATGAATGTTTATGATAATTTCAGATTTTCTTTAATAAATCTTTATTTCTTAAATATGATCATTATGAATATTACTGATAACAGCAGTAATAAGCTGTTTTTAATTCTTGGTGGAAGCAGGGTGTTGTAAAGAGATTATTCACCTGACCTTCCTGTGAATGTGTATGTTTATTGAATTGATTCAAAGGGAAAACTATAAAGTGGATTTATTATTATGAATCAGAGAGAATGACTCTCACAGTCAGATAGTGTGAGCAGGATTAAATTAACTAACTCGACATTAACAACACACATGAACACAATGCCGCCTCCTCACAGCATGCACACACGCCTGCAGAGCTTCCACGTAAACATGCACACATTACTCTCCCAACACACACACACACACACACACACACACACACACACACACACACACACACACACACACACACACACACACACACAGATATAAGAGCCTGTGGACACAGTGCAGGCCACTGCTGCTCCTGATCCATAAATCATAATGTTTCAGAAAAAGCAGAATTTCATTTCCCTGCCGGCGTCTTATCAGGCCGAGGAGGGATATACAGCCCATCACCGCGCTCGTTTATTATCTCTGTGAATGGGCCGTGGCAGGGATAGGGCTATAACCTGGCGAGAGCAGGCATGGGACTGGATTAGACTATTAACTGGAATAGCATATCAGGGCTAAGTCTATTACCTAAAGCACCAGTATCATGCTCCCCTCCAGATATTCACCATCCTGATGCGGCCGCTCTGGGAAGTCCTTTTCATTTGTTCCATCGCTATCTATTCTCTCTCTCTCTCTCTTTATTGATTTGCACAGCGGAGTGAATCGGTGTCCCTCAAAACCCGCTCTGGCCCTGACCTGAAGCCTGGTCTTGTTAAAGCGTTACAGTATCAATGTGCCAGACTTCAGCACAGTGGCGGCTCTGAGCCTCATGATTACACACACCTGTACCAGCAGGGGCGTCGCTAAGATTTCTGGGCCCCATGAAAACATTTCAAATATGGGCCCCTCCCCCCCCAGACTCAGGAAACCCTGAGATATTACTATAACAGTGATGGGCAAGTTACTCAAAATGAATAACTAGAGTTCTTGCCTCTTCAGGCATACAGAGAGGAACCCGTTTAGACTACAAGCACAAATCAGGTCTCCTTTGAAAGCTAACAATTTCAGCTTTAGTTGTAATTCCTCCAAACATCATTTAAACGTGCGTACTACTGTTGAAATAAGGCAGGCATACGTCAAGATCACAGTCTGTTTGGCTTTAGAAACGCTCTCACTGCTTTATAATTATTGATTGAAGCAGCATAAACACGTGTTCAGAATTTTATTGGCTACAAGAAACATCAGTCATCGGCACAGTCACATGCAATGGGCCTGGTATAGATACATCAGAACAGAGGCAGGCATCTTCGTTCAACTTGTTCTCTCATTGGCTATTATAGGCTGGAAGAGTGAATGGAAGATCTTAATTGGCCAAATGAGGTGTCGATCTAAAGTTCAGGGTGCGCTGCCATTTTGATGCATTGCAATCCAAAAAATGATTTCATAAGTATGAATTATTACCCAAAATACAGTGGGAAATCAGAAACAGCAGTGGGAAATTTGGGTCTGGGTCTCCAGTGTTTGCAGCTGTGTGAGATCTAGTGTAGTAAAAGCGTGTTGTTTAGCTCGGTGCTTCATGAGATTAGAATTACTTGTCAGTGGACAAAGACGACAACACACCACGATATTCTCTTTAAAGCATATAAATAGGTTTCACGGTTTAAAAGTTATTAAACAATTCAGCACGGTAGCTATATTAAGCCGTGGGCGACGCTCTCTGTCTTTAAGGGTTAACTCAAGCATTTCACACAATGTCGGATTTCCAAGACAGAAAGCTCACGTCTATACGATCAGCCTTTGTGTGTTTACTGTGTGTGATATTATGTCTTCCAGGATGCTTCTGTGCTGACTTTAGCGTAACCTCGTCTTCCGAATCGTTGTCAATAAACCTTAAAGATCCCATATCATGCCCTTTTTGGGGTTCATATATCTAATTTATGTGCCTACTAAAGTACGTTAACAATCGCTAATGTTCAAAAAAAGTGTCTGTTTTCATGTACTGACGATCGATGCAGCCCGTCTCATCTGCCTGTGTTTGCAACGCCCCTTTTACCATATTTGGAATGTAGCTAATGCGCAGCATGAGCTTGTGCTTGCCACAACGAGCCAATGGGCTTGCCTCAGTGACATCATCGCAGTGTGATATCAAACTGCACTTTTCAACGAGGGGGGCTAGAACCGAGCGTTACATGCAGCTACTGCTACTGCTAACAGGAGGAGGTAGGAGAAGCCGCATTTCCGCGGACTTTGAATTTTTGCACATAGATGCGCCTAAACATGCACAAGACACCTGGAAAACACACTAAAGAGCATATACAACCAGAAAAAGCTGAATATGGGACCTTTCATTTCATGTAGTTGTTGGTTATTTCAGGTAAAGTAACGAGTGTTTTTAATGTTTCTGTAATTGTTACGCCGTTATTGAATTTGAAAAGTAATTCGATACACTAGTTACCCCAGATATTAGTGGAGTTTTAGTAACCCACCGGCTATGACACATGTCAACGACACAAACGACTGATTAAAAGCTTTAACGAAAGGTCGTCAAAAATATTCTTCAACGCTTTTCGATACCACACATTTAAAAAGTATACAATCTTTATTTAACGATGGACACTGAAAAGTGCTGAAGCTTCATAAAAAGGGAGGCAAACTCCTGCACACTGTTTAACTAACTAACAACGCATTGGCAATGTTTCTGTACGAAATGTTGCAACCAACAAACCAATTTACATTTTCTTCTCTTCATTATGTAGTGCCACATATTACATTGAATAGTACAGTATTGCAAAATAATCTTCATGACGAGCTTTTAAGGGGCTGCACAGCGTTTCAACTCTTCAAATTGGCTGCAGCTTAAAAAAAAAATCTATAAAGCAACCTGTAAACACTTATATAATAAACATATAATTTTCATCCAATTCAACCCCTAGAAAACCAAATCTGTGTCATCATCCGTCCGCCACACAAAACCAAATGTTGTGCAGACATGTAAAATCTACAAATCAATTCTTTAAATGGTTCAGAGATGTGCGACGCCGCAGCAGCACGCTCCCCGAAAAGATATTATACGCTGAAAATGAATTACCATCGCAGCAATTTGTTAATCTTTCCAGATTTGAGCGCCTGCTGAGTTTGACATTAGTTTGACATCAGTGTGCTGAGATGAGAGTCAGCGGGGGCTAATGGGACATTTTCACCAAGCGGGACACACTTTCACCTTTTAATACTTCACATTTCACAATTTTTTATTACAATTAAACCATAAAACAAAGACAACATCCATGGGACTGTGAATCCATGGATGTCCATGGAGCCCGTGTGGAAAGTACATTTTTAATACTGGCTCTCACGCTGTCTGCCTTATAACCCTCTTTGATGTGAAATCCATATCATGCTGTAGGAGGTTCAGCTGTAAAAAGATACAAAGTCAGCTTCTGTCTTCTGGATTTAACACTAAAGAAAAACAAAGTGGAATTTATGTGTGAGAGTCAATCATTTTCTGCTGTTTTCTGAAACCAGTCACATCACGGCTCTTTGTGTTCTTATCATTCAGCTCCACATAAACACACCGACTGTGAAAATGTGAACTAAAAACAAGAACTTTGAAGAGTACCCTTCGAACTGGTTAACAAAGACGGCTAAAGTTGTGTATAGATCCAATGAAAACCGACCTCCTACAAACCAGTCCTGTTTTGTGTTGTTCATCATTTAAATCATAACCAGCAAAAGCATTCTGACAGTTTGAAAACCTGCTGCAGGAGTCATGTCTTTGCACAAATGCTGGACTTGAGCTTGTATATTTCTTTTCTAGTCTTCTGACTACTCAGTGTTTTTACACCGCATGTCACACCTACACATTCACACACTGATGTAGAGGCTGCTGTGAGTAACTAATCCCATTCATACACATTCATACGCCGCTGACGAAGCAGCGGGAGCAATTCGGGGTTAAGTGCCTTGCCCAAGGACACATTGGACATGTGGCTGCAGGAGCTGGGGATCGAGCCTCCAACCTTCCGGTTGAGAGACGACCGACTCTACCAACTGAGCCACAGCCGCCCCGCTCAATCTTACAGCCGCCCCGCTCAATCTTATTAAAATTAATCTAAAAGAAAAACCCTCACAGCTGAAACACTTAAATATGTCATGATTTACTCATGTTTAGTTTGTTTGTTCCTTGTCGTTTGTGCAAAAGGTCACCCACTTTCTATAGTTTTCAGTGAAGACGCCCTTTATTCCAACACTCCATTTTCACCTGAACACCCCATGCGCATCAACAACGCCCCCCTTCTGCACCTATCGAAGTGTAATTGTTTTCAGTCGGCTGTGTATTCTAACGTAAGGGACCGTCCCTCAATTACTCGGCTCCCCCTATGTGTGCGCTCTGTTGGTTTTCATGTGTACTGCACAGAGACAGTAATTTGTTGATGCTCCCTCAAAGTTAGGAGGATTCATTTTCAATTTCTATCCTTTCAAGCATTGTTTGTCTGTTTATTTAATACAATATTATCAGTGTTTCTATATCATGTTTGTTGATTATTCATGTATATATTTAATGCTTGTTTTATTCTTTTTCTGTCATTTTAGAAAGCACACTTTTATTCACTTCCCTTCACTTCACAATCATTGTTTTCAATAAATGAGTGGCATCTCAAAGAGAGAGTGTGTGTCAGACTGTCATTCAATGTTCTTACCGGACAACCTGTGGCGTCTGCATATCCTTATAACCAGACTATAGGGTTAAAACATCACTGAAGTCTCAAGAGTGGTATCGGAAACCATCGCCTCTTTTATATGGTCCTTCGAGCCGAATCTGCAGTTACCACAGTATCAAGATGGCATATCCTGCTGGTAGCACCCGCCCTCGCCGTGATGTTCGTCCACCTCAGTATCTCGACGACTACCTGGTGAGTCTTTCAAGGCGACAGTTACCTCAGTCACACACTCCACTCCACCGAGGGAGAAAGCAGTAATTCCAGAGTAACTAAAATCAGTCAAGATGGACAAACATCTAAGGACCAGGTCTTATCAGCGTTAAAAGAGATGGAGGAAAATTACCAACTAAGAAAAGCGATGACAACCCTCCGCAGTATGCTCGTGCCTCCAAAGCCAGTCGCTTCTCCACATCAAGCCTCACTCTACGACTATCCTGAGCAATGGCATCACCTGCAGTTCGTGGACGGTGCCACCTTCTTCATGCAAGCTCCAGCTCCGCATCTTGCATCCACTCCGCTGCAACCACGAGATGACCTGCATGGCGTGCCCTGGCCCGAGACATCCCCTGCACATCAGGCAGGTGAGGCGTTTCCTCCGCCACCGCTCCAGTATCATATATTCCCTTTGACATCCCAGCAGCACAGCGCTCTCGCCCGGAAAGATCACATCAACATGATCCTCGACCTCTGATTGTTGATGAGCTGACAGAATACTTCAGAAGCATGACTATGAAGCCTGAGTATGATTACGATGCTCGTTTGTCAATAGATCATACACCGAAATATGCTGAGCCATACACTCCTCCCCGTCAGCTACCTTCAGACTCAAGGGAATGGAGAAGATACAATCAGTCACGTTCTCCGAATCGTCAGGAGACAACGTATCGTGGACCTACTCCTCACATTCCATACTTCACTGATGATGATCCGCGTCAGACCGTCAGAGAGGTGTCCAGACTCAGCCCCCTGAGCTGGTGGGGGTTTGGTGCCTTGCTCAAGGGCAACTCGGCAGTGCTGGAGAACTTCCATATTTTGGTCCGCACCACTTGGACTTGAACCGGCGACCCTCCGGTTCCCAACCCAAGTCCCTACGGACTGAGCTACTGCCGCCCCAATAGTATGGTATAGTATGGCTGTATGGAGATGCAAGACAGATCCAAAGACAAATTTACGTAGACAGAAGGGCGGGACAGAGAGAAATTTGTTCTTAAAGACCTGCCTGGTTAAATAAAGGTAATAAAAAAAAAAAGCGGATTAAAATGAGTGCTATTTCAGCACCATGGTCAGTGACATGGATTTATCATTAAACAGGGACCTGCTGATATTTAAGCAAAACAAGTGCTGATATGTCTGTGCGCATATTTGACCAATTATTTGCTATTAAACAAGTAGGCCCTAAGGCAGACTTTACTAGCTAGGCGGGAACCAAATAGGCAACTGACAGTTTGACATTCAGTGATGTTGGACGCCCATACAGCCACACAGCCGAATAGGCTATACCAGGGGTCGGCAACCTATGGCACGCGTGCCAGGGTTGGCACGCCGCAGAATAAACACTGGCACGGCACCTCAGTGTTACGATACTCACTTTTTCTGTCCCGTTAAAAAAAAAAAAAAAAAAAAAAACGTCTTTTGTCTGCCGGCACTAGGACCCGGAGGACACCACTGGATTTGATGTTGGAGTGTGGCCATTGGTCAGGTTGCAGAGGGAGAATTTCAGATCAAAGTGTCTGAAATTCAAGCGCACTGTCCGCTGTCTTCGTGCTGACTGCTGACATAAATTAATGACAGAGCGTGATATTGTGAACCATGGCAACACCCGCTGCAGCTAAAACTAGACTGCTGTCAGTCTTCGGGTCAACATATCTCTGTGAGCAGGTGTTCTCACACATGAAACATGTGCTCAGCCCCACCCGCAGTCGGTTAACAACGGAGCACTCTGAGGCATGTTTGCAACTCAAAGTAACTAACTACAAGCCACAGATCACAGAGCTCAGTCAAGCAAAGCAGGGCCAGGGATCACACTGACTGTCTGGTAGGCATCTGATAATTTGATGTTGCCTCAGCCTACACTTGTTTTAGTTTAAATGTGTAGCTGTTTTTCAGTCTTTGAAATTTTGATGTGGCTATTTTGTTATGATTACAGATACTGTTATTGTTGAGAATCAAATTCCAGGTATATTGGAAATATTTTTGTATTTTGTGTCATAATTTATCTTTGCGTTATTGTTGATAAAAGCCAGGGATCACAGCCAGGGGTCTGGTAGGCATCTGATAATTTGATGTTGCCTCAGCCTACACTTTTTAGTTTAAATGTGTAGCTGTTTTTCAGTCTTTGAAATATTGAAGTGGCTATTTTGTTAAGAATACAGATACTGTTATTGTTGAGAATAAAATTCCAGGTATATTGGAAAAAAAATTAAATTGTGACATAATTTAACTTTGCGTTATTGTTGATAATGGCACACTAGATGAGAAGAAAATTTCAAACTGGCACTCCATGTCACAAAGGTTGCCGACCCCTGGGCTATACAATATAACCACACATAATCAACCCACACACGACAACAAACTACAAGTGTGCTAGCAATGGCCTGCCGTTCAATAACCAAGCAGACAGGGCGGTCTACAACACATGCAGCCACAAACAAAAGTCCAGCATCTGACAAGCGTCATCACAAATAATGATGAAACAACTTACCAATGAAGTTTTCATCCAGCATCTGTCCATTTCAATCCAATCCAGCAAAAAGTGTAATCACATGTAATCCGTCGTAGCCTTAATGTCCAATGTCCAAAGTGTCCAATATCCAAAAAACGTCAATCAAACTTTATTCGAAAGATTCAACTAAATAACAAACATTCATGTTCAATTTAGCCCAAAGTGGGCCCCTTGAGACAACAGTGGGCCCGGGGCGGCCGCCCTGTCTGCCCCTACACTCGCTCCGCTACAGGTTAGGAGTCTTGCCAAAGGGGGCACCGTATAGCCTAGCGGTTATGTCATGCACCCTATGTACAGAGGCAATAGTCCTCGTTGCAGCGTCTGTGGGTTTAAATCCGACCTCGGCCCTCTCCTCCCCATACCTCCTGTCTCTTGAGCTGTCATGTCCTATTATGGTAAAATGTCCCCATAAAAATACATCTTTAAGGGCACATCTGACATGTGACTGCAGTAACTTTGTGTTTTTGCTGCTGCCTGTCTTGGCCAGGTCTCCCTTCGAAAAAGAGGTTTATTATCTCAATGGGATCAACCTGGTTAAATAAAGGTTAAATAAAAATAAAAGGGGCTGGGGATCGAACCCCAACCTTCCAGTTGAGAGACCACCAGCTCTTCCATTCATCACCTCCCTTCCATGTTATGATACAAGTGTGAACCTTAAAAAAACATAATTGCTAGAAAATATCATCACTTTGGCCTGGTCAACTTAAATGATATGAAGCATTTGAAGAGACACATTGAGAAAATATTACCATCTAATAATGACGAATATTTAAAAGTATGCACAAACATTTAAACTCTGCTGCTGCAAATAAGGTGAGAGAAGAATCTTACAGAACATTAGGCCTCATTCACAAACAGTGCGTAGTACAAATCTGTTCGGACGAACATTTGCCGCACAAATCTGAGATTCAGCAAAAATGTTTTTACTTGAATTTATTCTTACTCTGCGATCAAAAATAGAACATCCTCAGGCCCAATGCGTACGCACAAATTATTGACCTGTTTTCTCAGAAAATGTTAACATAAGCCGTTTTCACATATGCACTCCGGATAATATCTAGATAATTATGGGAGGTCTGCTCCGGAGATTCTCCCGACCTAGCCGTTCACATATGCTCCTCACAGTGACTATCCCTGTCAGACAGGAGGTGGGGCGGGGGATCTCCTGAGGTAAGACGTGACGTAAAAAAACAACGCGGAAGTAGCGGACGCTATAATGACTATATTTCCCTTTATATCAATGCTATGTGTAGTCCAACGGAATGACAACATCAACAAAAGAGCGGAGAACAACATACTGGAGAACAGAAAACGTAATGCAGCCGTTTAATTACAAGCGCGGAGATCGTAGTGGTCGCGTGCACCGTGCAGCAGTAACAGTATAGAAACGTCACTCCTCCTAGTGGCTCAAGGTGAAATATCCGGAGAAAGTGCCGCAGCGTTCTCACATCAGCCCACTCGGACTTGCTGCAGAAACAAAACCAGGGGTCTGGCAGGAGAAACTCCGGGTGAAGTCCGAAATGTATTAAATAACCATAAAATGTATGCCTTTTCATAATTCCCTGTAATGGCATCTAAGCCACCAGGCACGCCACTCTTTTTTGCTTTTTGGGGCCATGTCTTGCAACTTCTACTTGTCTCCACCTCTCCGCTATCGTCCTGATACACCAATCGGATGTCCTTATATTGAGAGATGGGGGCGTGGTAGTATGCTGATTGCAGGTTGCGGGCACACGCCTGTCAATTTTGAAAACTGGCTGCTACACACGAGTCATGAATCCGACTGTAATTTTGCATATGCACCAATTTTATGTGCATTAGTGAATGAGGCCCATTATTAGGATTTTTTTAATGAACATCTTTATTTGACCAAAGTCACAACCTCCTGTGTTTTTTAATGAACTTTTATAGCCCTTAAAGTTTTCACTTGACATCAAATGGAAAATATTTTTTTTTTAAACATTTTGCCAAATCAAAGTAATTTAAATTATTGATGATCTACAAAACCTACTTCATATTAGGGCTGGGCAATCAATCGAAAGTTAATCAAAACCGACATTCAGAACCTCTAACTGACGTACTCTTGCCAATGTTGATTATTTCGATTATTTTCAGGGCAGAGTCACGTGACGACTTGTCCAATCCGGGACATGGAAGCAATGTCCATCTGGACCAGTGTTGGGACTGTTACTGTAACGCCACTACTATTTGCTAAAAAAATTGTTGATTTCAGATTATTTATAACATAATAGGGATGAACGCAGCTTGGAGGGGCCCACTGTGAATTTTTTGCTTTGGGCCCCAACAGACTCCATAATCGCCACTGGTCATGTTTACATCATGTTTAAATGGACAGGACGGCCGGCTCCTCCCCTTGTGTATAAAAGCTGTTTTAGTCAAGGACTAGAGAGAAGAAGAAGAAGAACATACTCACTGCTTATTTGGATGTCATGTAAATGTCTTTAGATCATAGTCATTCAGTGTCATTTTATGTGCAATATGAAGCGACGAGCTAACTGAAGAGTGCTAACATTAGCATGCTTACACAACAATGCAGGCCACAGGCAACTGCAGCTTGAGCAAAGGACAGTTTTTTCCGCTGCTTGCGCTTAATGGTGCTTTTATGGGGCATTTGAAATTGATAACTCCTTCGTGCGATTGGAGTGGAAGTGGGTTGGAGGTGTGCCGCTGGAGGAGAGCGGAGGCTTCAGAATAGCGGAGGTGTCGCCAAACAGCAGTTTGTTTTGGTTTAGTGCTGGTGCTCAAGGGGGACATCTACTGATCAAAAAGTCGGACATTCTTCCTTTAATAAAAGGATGAACACCATCTTTTTATTCTGTGAACCAGTATTGTGAAATTCAAAGTATAAACATTAACTTAAGAAAACAGGGAACATGAGAGTGAATGGGGGTCAAATATTCTGCATCAGGAACTTGAATGAATGAGGCTGCTTTAGGCTGTTCACACTGTCATGAAAAAATCTGATCTGAGTCACTTTTACCTGCAGTGATTTTGCGCCGTGTGCTTCTTTATCCACACGGTTTGTTGGATGTTATTACTAATGTAACGCCACAGTTGACAACTTCTCATGAATGAGTTCCTTCAGCTCAGGAAAAATCTTTGAGTTTTGGCCAGGCTTCAGTATGCACTTTTAACCTGGTTAAGTTAAGTCTCCGGGTTACGTTCTGAGCTTCAGCTTTAATTTGGCGTCAGAGACACATCCTTTCACTGATTCTTTAGTAATAAAAACAACTCAACTCCTTAACAACTGGCGGCTAAATCCTGAATGAATGTCCAAAACAAGAAAACGATAAAAACAGCACTCCGAATTAATTTTTTACATCCAGTTGGTGACGCTTCTCGCTCCCTTGCTCTCGTTGGCTATGCAGGTATTCCATCAGAGTCAGCCCAGTCTGGAATTGTGTTGGATATTTACCAGTCTTAAAATACTCGTATGGGCAACACACACTTGAGGATGATTCTGAAAAATAATCAGTTGCCTCGACTCTGTCCACACCCCCATTCCCAGCCCTCAACAAACCAGGTTTCTCCATTTATCTGAATCTGTTAGAAGCTTTGGGTTAATCCCTAACTTTAAAAACTTCTGACACCACCCCTGAGGAGGGGATCCTTGAACTTGAACAGGACGACTAATTTAACAAGCAAATTCCTTTAAACCTAAACATGTCCATTTAGTAGAAACACAGAATCTCATCTATCCTTCTGTTCACTGGCATCTCAAAATGTGACATAAGAACATACAGATTTGATGGAAACAAGGCGTCTGTGTTGAGCGGACAGAGTTCAGTTTCTGACTGAGCGGCTGCTCATCAGACTAAGAGGAGGAGACATCTGTGAATCTGTCAGCTCATTGGCGGTCGGAGGCTCCTCAGGACGCAGCCATGCGTTGGATTGGCTGCACGCCTCTCACTCAAAGTGTCATTGAAGTGGACAGTGATAATGTCATCCCAGGTGGGTAATGTGTTTTGACCAGGAGGAGATTATTACAGCGATAATGAATCAAGACGATGAAAGTGCAGTTAAAGCAGAAGATCAGCAGTGACAAGTCAACGATGAATAACTTTATTATCTCCTGCTTTAATCTAACGTTTTCCTCTAATGTGTCTCCTTTAATCGAACCTTTATGTAAGCAGGCAGACACTGAAGAATTACTTGTGATTCAGAGTGACAGCCGGGCGCTTAAATTACAGCTGCACAACTGGCAGAAAGAATCATTCTGTATAACTATATTAGAGAGATGTGGATGAAAATGTGTGGCAGTGCTCGTCGACGTTGTGGCTCATTATTCGATTTTTATTAACCAGGATCCCTCTGAGCTGTGATTTGCAGGAACAATAATATAACAGTGTATGTAATGCACTAGTTAAAAAGGAATGAGTTCACTTGATTTGTGGTGGTATGTCTCTTTTTGCAGCTTTTTCAAAAATAACTAACATTTCGTTTTAAACCGTAAAATCTGTAATATAAGTTCAGGGGCGTAGCCAGACTTTTTTGGCTGAGGTGGCTGCACCCGGCCTCTGACTTCTGCAGGGCTGACAGGAAATGTTAGGAACGCACACATTCACACATATAAAAAGCGTTTATTTTACTCCTTTTTATCTCCACAACAAAGAGGCAACATTTGGATCAGGGATTCTCAACTGGTCCATCCTCAGCATCTACTACCAACTCAAATCACTACCCACATTTCTGATATTTTACAACCAATCACATGAAAAATTGTTCAGTTTGAACCTCAGATGGTACAAAACATATGACATTACATTAGAATGGAACAAAACCAATACTTAACAGGCGTTTCAAAGAGTTTTTGACACCATTTTTTTCCAGGCACACATTTGCAATCCACTGTAAACAACTCCATAATTCAAAAGTCACTATTGACTGTAAAATACTAACCCATCTAAATGAGAGTCATTGAAATGCAAAGCTACGAGCAGCCTGTTATAACACAGAATAGTTGATTTGTACGAAGTCCCGTCTCTGACAAGCCAAACTGCCAATCATAGTTCGGCATTTTGGGTTGGCCAATCAGATTTCTAGGGTAGCCCTGGCTAACCCCTGGCTCAGGCCCGTATAAGTCAGACCCATATATAAGATCTATTCTGTTTTGGTAAAAATGGTAAATGGACTTGAGCTTGTAGTGCTTTAAAAAGCGCCTTTAACCTGCAGGTCACACTTACACACCCCGATGGCAGAGTCTGCTAAAGATTCCATCAGTATTAACTCATCATTCATACACATTCAAACGCTGCTGATGAAGCAGCGGGAGCTACTTGGGGTTAAGTGTCTTGCCTAAACCCCCTACGCTTAAGAGATGAGTGACTACCACAGAGCCACTGGTTTAGCGTTTTGGTGATGATTTTTGTTCAGAAAAGTCCACAACGTGCAATTTCTGTGCTGTGTCCTCGTCGAGTAACGTAACAATTACAGATGTGTCTTTATAGATGATATCAGGTGAAGATCTAAACTACAAACAGAGAACTGAAAAGATAATGCTGTGCAGACGATTTTAAATACAAAACTCAGCTTTAGTAAAGTAAGTTAACATATAACACTCAAAACTTAGATTTGTTGGCTAAACAGACCTGATCAGCTGCTCCAGACCGTACACCTTCACACTCTCGCACAGTGACAGCAGAGCCACGAGACAATTCCCTGACTTCAGGACTTTTTTTCCTGATTGTGACTGCAAACCAGGCCCGGAGTGGCCAATCGGGAGAACCGGGACAATTCCCGGTGGGCCGGGCTGCCTGAAGGGCAATGACAGTTTATAGATCATACAGGCTGCAGTCATTGCTCAAGTAGTGTTTCACTATAGACCAGTAATTTCTGAAAGTGTGGGGAGAGTGTGTGCGCCTGGAAAACATGTTGTGCGCAGTGTTTCCCATTTGGGCAGGCCGTCCAGGTACATTTATGGCCGCAAACCCCCTTTTTTCAAAAGCTTCTCTCCCTCATTATGTCAAAAACGTGCATTAAAAGATAACGGTAGGTCTGCACACGTGGGAGGGAGAGGGAGCTATACGGGCGAGCGAGGGAAACAGGGAACGTGCCATTATGCATATAAGTGGACGGACAAGAAACAAAAAGTTAAATTGATCATCTGCTCTACGGTTTATATGTGTACCAGTTAAGTATGTGAACTACATGGCAGACTGCAGTCTCTGTTAACAGACTGATGTCTTTCAAACTGCTCCAATGTGCGCTGAGTGCTCATCTGTCTGTTCGTCTGTGCATCACCCTCTGCTCTTATTAAAAACTATAAACTGGTTATATGCCACGTCTGAACCTTCAGTGTTAGGTTTTTTTGTCTGAAATGTTTTTAATCGCTTGAGCTGCTGTTAATACTTGGAATATTTAAAATACTGAACATTACAATTCATTAAAAAATGTGCTTCCCTGCACTAATGTCACATTTTTATAATACACTGAATGTTGTAGAGATGTGATCCAAATTTGGACAAGAGGGTGAAGCAGGAGAAGAGTGATAATCGTAACTAAAAGAGGAGTATGACAATATGCCGCCAATGCACTTTTTATTTACATTCATTGAGCTATTTGTAGTTTACTTCATGTTCAAATCAAATCTGACCTTTGCAATAGGCTGCAAGGAGAGCACATGGCCGCCTGCCAGAGGGTCTCCATCAATGGCCTGAGCCTCTGGATTTTATGTTTTGACAATTTGTATTTAATTACTACAAGAGCACAAAATTGTTAAAAGAGAACAAAGTTTTTCATACATTTGTCCTCTTCATTTTGTACAAAATTGATGCATTTAACTTTAAAATGTACACATTTTTCTCAGCAATCCCCATAGCAACAGCAGGCATTGCCTGTTTGATGTGTCTTCACTACTTTTACGAAAGACATGACTGAGAGAAAAGTTGGCAGGAAATATCTGCAGACCTCCAGCTGTCATGAAACATTTGTTATGGTTTAGCTGAAAGTTAGCTTGTGTTTGTTGGTGATGCTGAGTGTGCGTAAGAGTGTGTATCTGACGGTGTTTGTGCATACGGTCTGTACATCTTATCAAATACATCCTGTACAAAACAGAGTTTTATTTACCAGGAAAAACAAACTCATGGAGTTTAATACCCTTCTTTAACTCCTATCGTACTGAGGCCAAGCAAATCGCAGCCTCAGAGCTGATACAGACGGTGTTGAAGATTAAACAGAGTTTAATGCTGCTTCTCTAATAGCTAACATTTAACAAACTCTTCTCACAGTGCCCCTGCTTCTTCTCAGAGTGTTTTCTTCTCTGAAGTGAAGCCTGCTGCTGATGTGCTGATTCAGTTCAACAGCACCACAGGAGTGTGTGTTTTTGCAGCAGTTACAGGCTTGTGATGTGACAGGGAGCAGAGAGGCCGCAGAGACAGGCCGCAGTGTGCACACGCTCCCATTCAGATGCAGATCTGTGCTAATTAATTCTCATGTTTAAGGGAATTAAACATTATTCTGGAGAAAAGAGCGCTCTGCAGGAAGCCGCTTTAATATGTAGCAGAGATAAAAGGAGGAGTGTGTTCCTGTGTGACGCTTGGACATACATTTATTCACATTTCCCCGGCCAATTTCATTTCAATGTAAAATGAGGAGATGAGGTGAGAGAACACAGGGAGGAGAGTTAGCTAATAGAAAACAATGACCGCTGTTCTATTCTCCAGAGGCTGTTCTGCCACTGTCAGCGCTCTCTCTCGGCGGCCGCACAATGCTCAGAGACAAAGAGAGGGAGCAGCGGGGCCAAGTGCCTGTTCTAAAACACACAGCAGCTTATTAACCCCAACATGCACACACACGCACACACACAGAGCGCGGCGGTGGGCTGCACAGCGATATCAGGCAGTAATATATTGAGGTTATATTCAGGTTGTAATGGTGTTATTAAAGCAACAAGCTCAGGCTGAACACAGAGAAAATCCTATTAAAATAATTATAGAGGCCTGCGATATCAGTGTCTGTGTGTGTGTGTGTGTGTGTGTGTGTGTGTGTGTGTGTGCGTGTGTGTGTGTGTGTGCGTGTGTGTGTGTGTGTGTGCGTGTGTGTGCGTGTGTGTATGAGAGGAGGATAGAGTGCCTGCTCACGCTTGCCCACTATTTAATAGCAGCCTGTGTGTGTGTGTGTGTGTGTGTGTGTGTGTGTGTGTGTGTGTGTGTGTGTGTGTGTGTGTGTGTGTGTGTCCTTGGCTTACTAATGTGTAGTAATTGACTCTGCTAATAGTGATTGCCAGCTAATTTTATTGCTGCTTTTGGTCGAGCTGCAGCTTAATTAGAATGTATTGCAGCTACATTCGCTTCAAGCAGACCTCTTAAAAAATAATTATTCCTGCATGTAATTATGCCGTTACATCGATACCAAAGTGATAATCCAACTTAAGAGCGCTTCAAATGCTATTATTATACAACCTGGTTACAGACATGTTTTATTCACTAGATCTTTCAAACCAGATCAAATGTATCAGGGTGATAATTAAAGATT